>WMED01029577.1:0-10242 GCA_019650415.1 Pipa parva
TCATGTGAAAATATGATATTTGTGTCATTCTCAAAACTTTTGGCCATGATTGTATGTTATGTGGAATATGATGACTAGTGCATGCATTAGATTACCAGTTCACCCTATTTTATGCAAATTCAATAACGATATACCTGTTAAATTTTTATTCGACTTTGATAAAATCCCCCCATATAACTCTTTATTTACAAATCACAGAAGTTGGCGACAGTTTTTCTTCATTGTATAAAAATTAGATCTAATCAGGATAGAAAAATAATAATACCTCCCAGTTGCACAACTGTGCTTTTGTAGACCTCTTTAAAAGTCCTTTGTTGCCAGCTTCCTTAAATAGTAAACATCTTATGGTAGAGTTATTTGCAACAATGCAAAGTTGACTCTGTCTTCATGGTCTTACAAATGGAGTTGCAAAGAAAAAGCCATACATAAAACTGTGAAACAGAAGGTAAATATTAAAGTAGGCAAAAGAACACAGGCATTGGGTGGTGGAGGAAAAGGAAAGGGGTGGGATATTTGATGGAAGGACAGGCACAGTTTCCAGACCACAAACCTATTAATCTCTTGTGGGATAAACTTCACTCTAAGGTCAATCTATAATGTCCTGCAAGTCAGTTACATTTTTGAGAAGAGTTGTGGAAATTTCTTCCATATATCTTCCAAAATTGTCAGCAAGAATGTTAAATGTCTGTATTCTTTTATGATTGTAAAGTAGAATGGAAAAAATATAACAGAAAATTTGGAGTAAAATTAATGGTGACTTGATCTTTAAAAAAAAAAGTAGTTTTCTTCAAAAAGGAAGAGACTTTTAACTGATTCTAAACATTTATATATGTATTTTATGTGACAATTCAACAATCAATATGTACACGAAGCAACACATAGTTATTAAAAATAGTACCCTGCATAAATAAAGATAGATAAACACAAATTATAAAGTGATCCATGGTTGGCATCTCCATTTTTTTTACCCCTCTTTAGGATTTTGCTAATATAGAGGGAATTAGGGAGAGGATGAAGGGTGGAGTGAGACAGCAAAGGCATTAGTGGGGAATTCACCATTCAGCAAAGTGAGCTCCGAATCCTTCGCCTCACTTCGCAAATGCTGTTATGCGCTCACTGATGCCCTGCACGCGGACATCAGCGAGCGCATTAAAGGGATTTCAGTCCCGGTGAGACCAAAAGAGTTGCCTCACTGAGACTGGAATCCCTTTAATGCGCTCTCTGATGTCCGCATGCAGGACATCAGCGAGTGCATAACAGCATTTGTGAAGTGAGGCGAAGGATTCGGAGCTCACTTCGCTTAATGGTGAATTCCCTACATAGTGGTGATAGAAAATATCTAGAAATTAACAGCACAGATTATAGAAATGTGGGATACAATTTAAAGACAACACAAGACCATAATCATGGGAAAAGGGATAAGGAGAGGGCCGACTAACTTAATTGGTTCCCACATGGATGAGCAGGAGTTATATCTGAACATCTTAAGACAAATCTCAGGGGATCCCTATAGGAGGGGACATGGGAGACCCTTAACCAAAGTTATTTTTAAATATAACATAATGTAAAAATTGAGAAAAGGGATGAAACATTTGCACATACTAATACCAGTATGCCTCATGGTGGAGCAGCCATTGGAAAATGTTTTGAAAAGGGACAAGCATTCCGATGTGTTACTATTGTAATGGATACATAACTTTAAAGAAATTACTTGGTCTGTTGGAATTGGTTTAAATAATAAAAAAGCTGATCCCATCTTTCATGTCCCGGTCTTGTAAGGTAATTTGGAGGGGAGCAGAAAGGTTAAAATAGATTTAATTAGTTGGTGGTTATAATCCTGGAGCAATGTTGACACTGCACCAGTCAAGCAAATTAGCCAAAAATTGAAGTGAAAATGTTTTACTTCATTTGAATCCCCAAGGAGACATACTGTATATAAAATCAGGCATTTATAAGAAAGTGTAATAACATTTAGCTCCTGTCAACACATCTTGAACATTTCCCTTTATAGATATGATTTGGGAATTTAAATGACACATGTAATGTTGGTGGCAATTGAGAGAATGTATTTTATCTGATTTGGCATTAACTGTGCAAATAACACTCTTCAGCACTGCTAATATTTCTTCTGTGGTAATAAATTCACTAGGGATGGAAGAAAACGAAACGGTCAAAACTACATTTTTATCTGCACATTAAGATGATTCTACTTAAAAAAAAAATACTAAAAAATCCAACAGAAAATGTCATTTTTTTTTCCCTTCAAAAAAGTCAGATCTTGCAATATTTGTTAAATGACTAAATAAATATTTGACAGGTATCCCCAGTAAAAAGTTATTTAACAATCAACAAAATCTATACAGAAAAATGTGCTAATGTACTGTACATGTACTGACCCACCAATTTTCTTTTTCTGTGGTAGAAACAAATAAAGGCAAATAATAAACACTTTCAATCACTTCCCCTTTCCTCCGCTCCTCCCACATAGACTGCTTCTCCCTGCCCCCCCTGGACTGATTTCCTTGCCTTCACTTCCTTCATTGCCCTACCATAGACACATCACAAGTGCACAGTGGGCAGTATGTCAGTGACATCATCAGTGCAAGCAGAGGAGGCCCCACTGGATAAAGCACTGGAAATAGTTTGGAGTACAGGAGAGGGCTATGAAGAGAGTGTATGTGTGCTTGTGCGAGTGTGTATACACGTGTGTATGTATGTGCATGCGCAATAGTGTGTGTGCATGTTTCAGTGTGTTTTAGTGTGGGTGTAATTTTCCAAAGGATCATATCCATCATTTCTCTCTCATTGATTGTAAAATCCTGCGAGTAATTCTTGTATTTTACACAGGTGCCTGCAATGTTTTTGCAGTAACCACTAGTAATATTTCCACCTATTTGTATGTCTCTGAATACTGCCAGATTTTATTTTATATATGTGTCCCCCAGTTTTCTGTCCTCTTTTATAGACTTTTTCAACAGTTTGATTTTAAAATCAGTTTTACATGTAATAGTTAGTGACAGACATTGCAGTGATTTGTTGTTTGCCAAATACAAAACAAAGCAAGAGAGAAACTTGTAAAAATATTCCCTGGCACAGCTGCAATAAAATAAAACAAAAATCAGCTTTAGCACTATTGCCCATGTTGCATATACATTTTAAGGTATTAGGCAATTAACAATTAAACCATTTATTTTTTTTATAAGGGTTAATTTAAACTACTCAAATAGATCAAACCTGTGTATTCATCATATGCTTGCTAAGCTGTTAATCACTTATGTGTACTTCTTGCAGTAATAATTGACAATATCAACTTTTACTTATACAAACAATTTTCTTTCCTTTCTTTCTTTTTTAAATATATCACCTGTCTATGTTAGCAGTAAGACAAATAACAGATTTACTGTAGTGTCAAACAGCCATATTGGTGATATATGATTAAATGCCTAGTAACAGCAGAAAAGGAAAATAATCAAATTTGGATTGACATGGAAGTTATTTCTCTATTGTACCACTAAAAATGTTATCTTTTAATTTGAATTTATGATTTAAAGTTTGTTCCTGTTTCTTGTGTTTGCAGTGTATAGCTGCTAATTAAACAAAACACAACTAGTCTATTTTTTTCATATGGGACTTTATACAATATATAGAGACAAGTCAAGTATAGGTGATACCTTTTATTGGCTAATTGAATAGATGGTAAATGCAAGCTTTCCACACTACTCAGGTCTCTTCTTCAGGCATGGCAATGAGGCCTGTGGAAAGCTTGCACTTACTATCTATTCAGTTAGCTAGTAAAAGGTATCACCTGTACTCTACTTGTTTCTGTTTATATCCATGATTAACACGGTGCTACACTCTACTGCCTAGATATATATATATATATATATATATATATATATATATATATTGAATTAATGATTGCCACAAAAAGTCCAGTTTGGCTGCAACCAGCAAAGATTGAGACAACACAAACTAATAAGAATCAGGAATTCAACTTGGAAGATGACATTTTAGCAACTACTTCATAGGAATAAGTACAATCCAAACAGTAATTTCCTTTTTCTGATGCTGCTGGACTTTTAAGAACATACAGGTATTCCAGGGTATTAATAATCAATTAATTAATTATCATCTGTTTTCTACCAGTGAACCAGTTACTAACCCACTTTCACACATTTTTCCCCCAGTCCTTGGGGCATTTTTACTAAAGTAGAACAGGTTTTTCGACTATTAAATGCAGGGGGAACGATATTACTGTTTTCTCCTAATTACTAAAACTGTTCAAAAACATTTTTCCCCCAAAAGAATTCTCCACACTCAGACATTCAAAAATCCATTTTTTCCATTGGAGTTGGTCCTGTCATTTAGCCTAAGTCCAAAATATTTCTCCATCGAAAAGAGACAATTGATAACAATATCGATCTGTAATGGAAGGAGCCCTCATACAAAAGCATTGGCAAGTGTGACCCTGTTAACAGATTGATTTTTATCACTAGTGATGTATTTCAATGGGGAATCATTTTTACTTTATAAATCAGGAGAATCGAAACAAAAATTAAAAAAAAATAAAAATTTACAGTGAAAGGAGGTAAAATTAATCAAAATAGCTGAATTGACCTTGGTAAATATACCCCTTCAAGCATTCCAAATTTTATTACCATCTTTTTATGTGGCGCAATACCAAATGGAAATTCCAGGTTTATTACATGCACCTACTCACCTTAATCTAGTCTAGAAATGACCTCCTAATAGAAGTTGATCAGAAAGGTTTGCCAGGGTTTACCTACTATCACTTTATCCTAATATAAAAACCTACTTTCAGAACAAGATAAATGTCTTGAAAAATATTGTGGTGTTTCTCCCATGCACCCTGATGAAAAGTTTGGTACTGAACTTTGGTAAGTTGACAACATTTGCTACTTGATTAATAGATTGCATACTGTAGCTAAAACAAGTAGCTGAATATAGTTTATTTAAAAATGCTGGACTTCTAAAACTGTAACATTTCTAGAACCAACATTAATATGTACAATGTGTTTAGGATTAGATTTGAAAATGAAGGTTCCAAACAAGTAAGTTATATATCACACACTTGAGGAATGACCTTAGGGCATATTTATGAGGGCATATAATGTGTGCAGTGATGTGAATGAAAAAAAAAGCTATTGAAACATCGGTATGTGTAATAATCTAAAAAACTCATTTTAATGATTTTCAAATATGATAATTATACAAGGGTTACATTTTATTATTGTTACATATTTTTTAGTAACCATGTATTGTAAACTAATATATTTCAGTTTGTAATTTATCTTAAATAATTACTATCATTTATTTTGTTTATAATGTATTTTTATAAAATTATTTATTCTTTTCATTCTCAAGATTTAGAACATGTCACATGACATCATTTTACCATCTAGAATCTACAATAGTCTAAAATAAAATAATAAATGTCATATCGGATGTGTTTGACTTCATGACAAAAATCAGACACTGCATTCATTTAAATGTAAAGAAATAAAGCGATGGAATTTCAGAATTAAATCACATGTAATATTAAGTATCTTTCAGGAAGGATTTAACAACTATCTTATCTTAGGGAGCCAATAAAAGATGTAACTGTCAAACATACTATCTTAATACAGCATTCTTACTGCCAAAGAAAAGCTGAATATTTTATACGTTTTGGTTTGGAGAAACTGATTGACTGGACTTTTTTTTGCCAAGATTCTCAACTAAATTGCTTCATGAATATTTTTGGGGGGTATTGGGAATAAAGTAACTAAGGTTTGTAAAACATATTTGTTATTATTCAACTTGGAATTTGAACTATATGGAAAGGAGAAAACACTGGTGTATGTGTGGAATAATAGAGTATTAGACCCTGTTTAGAAAATTGGTAAAGTAGATAATATACTGTTCTGTACTGTGCTACACAATAATTCCTCAGTACACATAATAACAGTATCTCCTTATATTAAAAACTAAACAGTAATTATTAATTGATCCACAATAAACAAAGGTCAGAATGACACTGGTTATTCTTCCTACCAAATACCTTACTTTGGCCTGATGGTGTTTCTTTTAACTACACTGTACTTATAAGGCCTCCACAGGAATGCTACAATGCAACTTTATGAATTAATAAATAATTATTAAATTATTGTTTACAAGTTTCTTGACCTTCTTATCAGGCTTGAGACTTCTGAACTCTGAAAAACACAGAAATGTGCAGGTAGCCAGCAGCTCTCACACCTAAACATTTCTCATTTTTTCAGAATTTTCAAGCCTGTCAGTCAGCTGGGGAGATGTTGTAAGGGAATAGGTGCTTCTGACTAATAACTGATATTTACAATGATGATTCATTTAACAAATGAGAAACTCTCCGAATGCAATTACAGTTACTCTCTGTTTCATATTTATATACTTTTCAGAGACATAGCTATAATGGGTTGCCTCTATACTCAGCAGCATGGCTGCACTACTCTATTGTTGCTTCTTGCTGATACTAGACTCCAGTTCTCAGATTCAAGCGTCTATTTTCCAGTTCAGAAGGAGGCCGGGAAACGCATTAGGAGAGGGGGACTTGGTTATAATCTTGCACCAAGGACCATATATTGTAAGGTACCTTATTGGATATTGTTAGAAAATATAAATATTTAGGTGCTTTTAAGCAAAAATTAAGTAAAAGAAATTTGAAAAAAATTCCCACCTTGCCTTTTTGAACTGCATTTAATAAAAATAGTACTAAAGTTTATTTTCTTTATGGACAGTATTTAATATGACTGTATTTATGAAGGGAATGTTAATGTTGATTCTGTTTAGTCATTTGGCTTTTTATTTGCATGTGTGTTTAAATTATACCATATGGGAACAGTGTGAAAGCAGCAAATGCAGTATTTTCTGCGCTTTGATTTCTGGGTTATTTATGTAAAGTCCACAGAAAAATAAAATAATATAACTAATATTAGTGAAGGTATTACGACACGTGGTGCTAAACATGTAGATTTTGATTTTTGTTTTTGTAATAATCCTATTAAGTAAAGTGTGTATCTGGAAAGTAAGTACCTAGACATCTTTATAGAGGGTTTGTTTAAAATAACTTGTGACACTCTTAAACATGTGGTATTTTTATTGATAGCGCAGGAAAGAACAGGCTTAAATACAATATATTGCTAATAATATTAAATATATATACCAGACGTTTAATGCATTATGTTTTCCAAAGCATTTTATTTCTCATGGGGTATTTGGTAAATATATATGCTTTATAAGCCTTTAATTGGTTACATATTTTTCCTAAGATCCTTTTTCCATTTTGATTTAAGTGTTAAAATAGTTACATTTAAACTAGTTTGATAACACTTGTAAGTTTTGGAAAACTTTGGGAGAATTCTCCAAAGTCCCACAAGCAGGCTTTAAAGGACAATATTACCACCATTATAAACTACATTTGAGAATGATGACAAACTAGTGATAACCTGTAATGTATTTTCTGTATTGGTCATCATGTTACATTACCCTAGCAACATGTCTAATTTCATCTAAGACGGATGACCCTGCTCCAGTTTGTGTAGACAGCATTGGGTTGTCTTAGGTTCCTGACTACAATAAAAAACAACTTCTGAGTAAAAGGCTTTCCGATTGCAGCTACCAGGACTACCCTTTACTGGTAAGAGTTCCAGAACAGTCTGGTATAAAGGATGCAAAAACAAAAGTCAGGAAAAATAATAAATCTTCACATTACAACTGATTGAGAAAATCCAGTCTAGCTGTTTAAAACAGACAACTTCTGAATACTCTTTAATTACTGAATTGGATTTTTTCAGTCATACTTCTACACTTCTGAACCCCTTGGTAAGATATATGATTGGGGCTGAATAGGTGAAGCAACAGAGTCATTGAAGAGTGGGCTCAGTGAAAATACCATTAGGAGGTTAGGTAGGTGGGAATCAGGAGCATTCTGTCACTATATACGGCCTCAGTTATTGATGTAGCTCTCTAATTGTTTAATGGTTGAGGGGTAATGAGTTGTTATTATGAAAATAGTGGTGTATAGGGTTGAGTTATATCCACCCCCAGATTTCTTGCTAATGCACTCAAGAGGAAATGATTTGGGAGCAATTAGCAAGAGAAACTAATTTATATTATAAAAAGGGATCTTACACATGTGAACGAGTGCTTCCCGCAGACAAATATTAAATGATCAGTGATAATCCCTCAAAAATGGCATTAGTTGGGCTTGTGAAATAGCAAGATGTCAAGCCATGGTGGAAGTTGAAGGCTTGCCTATGTGGTCTTTTCAAAGGTGAAGTTATGGAATGGACAGTAGGGCATCAGCCCTGGTGAACTTTATATGGCCTCCTAACCTGTTTACTACGGCTTCTCAGTATCACTGCCCTACTGCAGAAGGTGAGCAAAGGTGGGGATGGCCTGGGCTTTGGAAATCAAAATTGGTAGAGGTTATTCAGCAAGCATTCCTTGTTATGGTTATTTGGTTATGTTATTGGTAGGATATTTCAAGTGATGTAAACCATCAAGCTTTAATAAAGTTGTCTGCAGCTGGTTTAACTCCATCCTTTAGAATGCCACTGTCAAATGGTGAGGGGGCATGTTTAGTGTGAGAAGGGAACATAAAGCAAAGTACTGTGGGTTATAACTGATCTCTATTAAAAAAAAATCCTTTAGTACGAATTATATAGATAAAGTACCAGGTGGTTACAGGTAGCACAGTAAATTGGATAAAATTCTATAGACCACCGCACTAACCCAAAGTGTTTGTAAAGGGGCCGCTACTCACATGAAAATGAATACTTTAATCTCTCTTATCCCAAAGGACAGAATATCACATACCATAATTTGCATTGTGAATACGGTATCCCACTGAATAAAGATCATTTTTATCTCAGAAATCGAACAGCTGCAAAATTCATGTGGGTGAAATAACATTCCAATTGAAGCACGGAATGTGCATGTTGTATGCTTCTGCAGATCTGTAGTTAGTAATTCCATTTCGAAGCCATTGACAGCATATACTTACAGAATAATTTAAAAGAAGTTTTGAAGAATCAGACATCAGTATGTCATGACTAACCTTCCATTCAGCCATTCACCTGAACATTTATACAAATACAGTCATCACGGGAATTGTTACACTAGAAATAAATGCTTTTGAGCAGCTTTTCATTTTTCTACTGGATCACCCACATTCTTAAAGGAGTAATTCTACTCACTATTATCATTTGGCAAAATAAAAATGATCTATTCACACCAATATGCCTTGGAAAATTGTCCCTTCAACACGCAATGAATACCCAAATTGTTGTTGCATTTATGTCCAATAGATGCAAAGTGGATCTTAAAAATCCACTATAATCTCCGGCACTTCATTGTTTATATAAAGGCAACCTTTATTTCATTGGTTAAAAGCATATGATACACAACAAAAAACTTCAATATGATACTAGATCCTATGCCTTTTGTGCCCACCAACGCTTAGTAAAAGACTAAGGGGGTTATTGACTAAAATCCAAATTGTAGTGTAAAGGTGTGAATTTGCCACTATCCTATAATTGGGTAGTCAGCAAACCCTGCAATGTAGGGAATTTTCCAGTAACAACAGTTGCATACAACACAATAGACGGCTACTGATGTGGTCACTAACTCGCTATGGGAATACAGTCGTGGGTTACGAATTTGCTGTGGGAATCCTCTGTTTAGTCAATAAGGAGTAGAGAATCAGAGCATAACAACCCAAAGTGATGAGGATTCACTTCCACAGTCTAATTCTCACTTTGATTAATAACCCCCTTATAAGTTATTATCTATGAGTAAGCATTGGTGGGAGCGAAACGCATAGGATCTGGTAACATACTGAAGTTCTTCATTGTCTATCATATGCTTTTAACCAAAGAAATACAAATTGCTTTTATACGCACACTGAAGTGCCGGATATTATCGTGAATTTTGATTTTGATGCAGTTGCTGATGAGTGGAACGTCTCACTTCTTGAGAACACTGAGTAATCCTTTGGTTTTATTGTCCAAACTATTGTTCATATTACTATACTGCATATGATTCAACTGCTGTGTTTGTATATTCATGAGAATATCAATTTTTGCATGGTATTATTGTAAACTGTGTCAGAGTTTTCAAAATTGTAGAATATAAGGATCTTTGCTGAATATTCAAAATTGGTGAAGTCTAGGGGGGGAATTCACCATTCATCAGCGAAGTGAG
>WMED01029580.1:0-10242 GCA_019650415.1 Pipa parva
TTTTTATTTACGATTTACACAACGTGCCAACTTTTCTGATTTTGGGGTTTGTAATTTGGTTCATGATTTTATAGAGAATGACTTATGTATGTATGTATATATATATATATATATACAGTATATATATATATATTCTATTTAGCTCCTATACTCTAGCTCTCAACATATAGATACATATCCTGTACTAAGAATTTACATTGTAAACAATTACGGTTGATCCCAGGACTGACACTTATTATATTCATATAAATTAATTAATAGGAAGCTGTAAGCAGTAATAGCTTCATTAGTCCCTGTTCACAAGCTACAGACATTTGAGAAGTTCACCTTAAAGTAGATGGTGTGTGGGAAGAGTAGAGCAGTCCTGCAACACCACTAGTAATAAATTTTACATTCAAATATAAAAAAATTGAGGTATTAATGTCAAACATTGTGTCTATTTGAATGTAAAATAATAAACAGGCCATGACAGATTCTACAGTAACATTCTTAGTGTTCATCTTGGTTTCAAGCTGTTTTGAAAATAGCTAAGGTAATCTAAGGACACAAGGAAACTTTCTATTGTTTGCAATGCTGTTACTTCAGCTAATCAATCAAAAGTAATCTTCCCACAGCTATACAATCCTATTACACATGTGAGATAGGACTTTTCCTTTTGGCTGTAACTAGTAGATCTTTCACTAAAAAATGGAACAGAATGGTTCTGCTGATATATGTAATCAATTCAGAGTCAGTATAGTCAGAATATAATTGTTTCACAACTGTATTGCATTGTATTGTTTTATTATTATATAGCTACATCATACATGGATGTTTACAGAAATAATTTAATAATTCACACTAGTCTTCTCCTCAGTAGAAAAATCTAATGTAACAATAGTTAGATTACAATTAACCTACAAGCAAAATTATTGGAATGTATTTGTTCATTTTTATATAGTGCTACTATACAGAGGTTCTCTTCAGTCCCTGCCCCATGGATTTTACAATGTAGCTTCCCTATTCAATAACACACATATAAACAGTCACAGATGTATGTTTTTGGATTGAGGGAGGAAACTGAAGTGCCTAGAGGAAACCCATGCAAAAGTGGGGAGAACATACAAACTCCATCCAGATGAAGTCCAGGGTGGAATTGAACCCAGAACCCATTGCTGCAAACTAGAAGTGCTAACTACTGAGTGACCACACTGCCCATTGTGGAAGGAAGCCAATTATATAAGAGGTGTCAATTGTTTATTTTTACTTCAGATGTACACTCTTCAATTCATATCTCTAATGTGTGTTTTCATCTATAAATATAGAAGTGGGGAACATATGTTTTCATGAGGTTGGCTACAATAGTGGTCTTTAAAGGGTTTACTAATGTCAGTTTTGCACAGTATCTACAGTATATTGCACTGTAAATATATTGTATATGTTTACATACTTCAGATAAATCAAATTATTGCATGACTTGTGGATTCATTATCAAGGAGGAAACAATGTTAATTTTGTCATAGAAAATATTGGCCATGTGAAATGAGTGGCAGTTATTCCATTTCATTAACATTTTGGAATAGCATTTTAATTGTAAAACTTGATACATATTTCTTTAATTTTTTACCCAGTATGTTAATTCATCCTTAAAGAAAAGCTAATGCTCATTCTTCCTAGGGGTAATTCTTTATGGGAGATGTCAAATATATTTTCCAATCATCTACTTTGCTCCAGTTCTGTCTTCTGCCTTTAAGAAACACAGATTTTCTTTTCTTCTGTTCCAGAGCTGTAGTCATGTTTACTTCCTGCTTCCTCTTCAACCTCGTTGATTGAGCATGAGCAGTAAAAATCAGTGATGTTGGAGAGGAGGCATGAAACCAAAGAGCACTGCAGCACAGGAACATAAGAAAATAAGATCAGTTTTCCTTGAAACAGGAGCAAATACTAGAGTAAAGGAGGTGAGAACAAGCATTTAGTTTTTCTCTTTAAGCTGAAAGAATGTCACATGCAGTCATTATTATGAACCCTGGCAACATACAAGTCATCTATTTATAGTATTTTATGGCCAGAAAGTTGTGATTCCCTATGGGAGTTCCAAATTATTCTAAATCAAGAGCATTCTAATAAAATGTTTGCCCTGACACTTTATATAACTAAGATTAAGGCTACAACTACAACCATCAAGTAAGAGATGGTGACCAGGAGATATTTTTGAAAATGTCAAAAATGTCATTATCATTCAAGTAATGATAGAGATATGTTTTATGGGTAATTTAGATAGCTAGATAGACAGAAAGATAATAATGAAAAGTTCCAATGATCTTTTTCATCTCTATATTTTATTTCATTTATTTCAATGTACTTTTTAATTAATCTCTCATCCCTCTTACCTTCCATTAAATGTTCCCTTCCCTCTTCTTTAATGTTTTATTATTTATTTTCTATACCACTAACTACATTTTTAGACCTGATTACTTTTTTTTAGGAAAAAAGAGTAATTTATTTAGTATGTATGTTTGTTTTTTGCGTTTGTTGTTTGGTGGTAACTCTTCCTTTTAATACAAGTAATGTTTTTTGTTAAGAATTACTGGATAGATGAAGAATTAATTTTTTCCAAAATCATAAGTTTTTAGTCATCATCATTAAAAAAAAAGAATACTCTACAGGCAAAAACTAGGATGATCAATTTAAATGGGGTTGTGTTTTCTAAGAGAAGTAGTGTTTTGCTAAAAGCTATATTCCCATGTGCCTAACAGTGCCCCCTAGGTAACCTTGAATTTTTGCAAACTAACTTAACTAACTTTCATACCAAACTAAGTGTCTTTTTAGGGCCACATAATAACATTTTCATCCCTTAGCCAGTATCTTTTTAGCTTTGTCTGTAGGTCTAGTACAATGGAGTTGACAAAAAGGGTGGGACCCAAAGGCAGGGGAAAATAAATCAATAGAATCAATGGAAACATACCTAGAGTTGTCTAATTTTGAATCATTAGTAATTTGGCCATCATTCTGTCTATTTTCAACTGTGCATATCCAATTTTTTTGTCATAATTTGCTAAAAAACATATAACTACTCTACATAAGAGATATGATGGTAGAAATTGCACATTAGAATGATTTACAGTAATACATTTCACACTGAGCTGTAATTTCCTTATAGTAAAATGTAATAATTAATATGATGAATTTGAATTAAAATCATATTTTTTGTTTAAAATTATTCATTGATTTAAATATATATTAATAGTGATGTATAATATGATATTGAGATTCTCATAAACTTATGTGTGATCTTTTTGTACAATTTTTTTAAAGAAAGCAAATCAGGAAAAAGAAAACTAAGCACAAAGCAATGCAAATCAGGAATTTAAATATAATATACCATATACATATACTATACTGTAATATATAATATACTATACTACACATACATATACTATAACAAAAATTACAGGCAAGTCAATGCAATTGGTAATTTTAATTTTTAAACTCTTTTATTGATCCTATAAATGTTTCCAGATGGTTACATTTGTAAATCTTGCTGCAAATTTTGACATAAATGGTTTAATTTCTAAAAATAATTTCTAAAAGTAAAATGCACACAAAATGTGTAATAGTTTATACAATGGGAACCTATAACTGGTGTTCCTTTAAGGAAAACAATAGTACACAGAAATCTGGACAATTTCCATTTTCAAGAGGATGGCCCATCTACACAATAAAATGAAGTCAAGCACATCTGATTTCTCCTCTGTGCACAAGATCATTATGGCCACATTTCAGTAGAGCAGTGCTAAATATATAAATAATATCTTGCCTTGCTGAGCAGGGCATCCAAGCATGGTTTACTATTTTGACCCTGAGTTCATAGGAATTTGACATAATCTTTTAATCCAAAGGTTTGCGCTATGCAAAGTATTTAATTCTATGACTATGTCTCTAAGAAATAAATAATCATAGCGGAATGGTGCAGTGCCATTTCTAGATCATCTTTGGTTAGCATAAAAGGCAAAACCAGCACAGATACACTCCAGACAAGGCACTTTATTCCTGTCTCGGTTGTCTCCTGATCCTTGCAGGATTTCAAACACAGAATGGACTTTCTCAGATGCTTTTTTTGCAATTATTGAAATGTAATCTTTTTTTCTTGTTTTTTGAAAAAAAAATTAAATGTTGTACAAAATGAATGCTTTTACTAATTTGTGTTTCTTACTTGTGAAACTAGTTCTGCAGAATTACATTGAAAGGCTGTAAACCAGCTAGCTGGATTGAACATTTAAACTCCTGGTTAATATAAACAAGAAAAAAAAAGAAAAAGGCAACAGGGAATGTGAAAAACACTATTTCTGATGATATACATTAAATTTACATCATGTAGAATCAAGAATGACATGCAATTCCACCAGAAATCAATCAACACAAACTGCACACAAAACCACAATGCATTTATTTAATAACAATGTTAGTAGTAGCTCTATTCATAAAAATATAAGAAAAAAATAAAAAAGCTTCAATATAATAATACACAGACTCTCATTAAAAAACATATATCATAATCCTCAAAAGAAGTGAAAGCAGTCAGAGACACAATACAATCTGACACAGCTACATCCATAGTAAAATGTGTTCTGCAGTGCTTTATATTGCATGCAGGAAAAAATTGAAATTATAGGCACATGATATACATGCTGCATTTTTAAGTTTAGCACCTTTCTTTTTTATCATATAAATGCAGAATCTGAACTTCTGCTGTGCAAATTAAATCAATCTCTTGACATTTTCTTTTACCACCTATTGGTTAGAACATAAATTGTAGGTTACTGACAGTGCAGAATATCTAAATGCAGAAGCATAGGGACTATACTACATTTTACATTCTTCCTGTTTGCTCAGTGCCTTTAAAACTAATATTGAAGAAATGGAAACTACACAATACCACACAAAATAACTTCCAGTCTGTTATTCATTTTTTTCCATTAGGAGTTGCTGCCTGGACTATAAATGAGCTTTTGATTCAGTTCTTTTGTTTAACAGGTTGGCAAGGCAATGGAATAGTCTAATTTAGAAAGGGTTCCCTTGGCACAAACAAGATTACAAGCTTATGTTCCGAAAATTATTTATCTTACTCTGCAAGCCATACCAGATCTATAAAGCTGCTTATGTCTTTTCTTTAACTCTTTTTTTAAGTGAAATGGAATGAATACAATAATGCATTACTCACAAAAAGCAAAAGTTCAATGATTAAATTAATAATTACACACACATGCTTGGGAGGTAAACTTTAAAACATACACTATCTATCTATCATCTATCTATCTGTATCTATATCTATCTATCTATCTATCTGTATCTATCTATCTGTATCTATCTATCTATCTATCCATCTATCCATCTATCTATCTATCTATCTATCTATCTATCTATCTATCTGTATCTATCTATCTATATCTATCTGTATCTATCTATCTGTATCTATCTATCTATCTATCTATCTATCTATCTATCTATCTATCTATCTATCTATCTATCTATCTCCATCTATCATAGCCAGCTAGTTAGATTGGTACAATATGTTGCATGTACATGTTATGTGTGTGCATGTGTTTGTGTACATGTGTGTGTATATATGTGTGTTTGTGTATTTCAGGAGTCTGTTAGTTGAATAGCAGGCATCTTATTGTGGATAAGTCCTACATATATTTTTCTTCACTGAAGTGAAAAAGTACAGAATTATATACCCTGACACGTAGTGAAAAGTACAGATGTGCATTTTAGTATAATCGAAGTGCTTTTACAAAAATGAAAGATAAAGATTATAGGAAACAGTTCCATTTGTGTGAAAGCAGAAAAAGGTAATGTGTCAGTTAAAAGACATTGAGTGCTGTTTCCCTTTGAATGCATGTGCAGAGATACTGTAGTGCTAAGGGGCTGCTTGAAATGCCTGGTTGCACAGGGTATCACATAACACATTATCATGTTACCAACTGAAGATCATACTTGCCATCAACAGTTGCTTAAGGAGAGCTTGTATACCATTTGCCCTTGGAAACATGCTACATCAACACAACCTACATTGCAGATTTCATTTCGCTATGTTTGCATTCAGTCAGATATATTACCATTATTAGAATCAGATTTTTTTTTTTCTGTTTTATTCCCTTGGTATATACACTCTGTTTGATCTCCTCTGTACCTTATCCTTTGTCCATTCAATATAAAGAGGTGCTCCCTTAATGTCTGCAGTGCAAAATTATGCTTTATACCAAATGAGATATAAATATATTGCTAAGAAAATTAGCTTCCCATCCTCAGTATCTGAAACCCTACAGGCTATATCACATCTGTTAGTTAAAAAAATCATATTATTATACATTTCGTTTTATTTTTTATTTCTTATATTGGCATTACACTGTGATTTTCTTTTCCTGCTTTTTTTTCAATCACTATATTTATAGCAATAAGCACATACACACAGGACCTCAGCAGCAGACAAACACACGTGCAGTATCCTGTATAGAAAACTGGACAGTTGAGATTTCCTTTTAGGTAATGTTAAGTGATTCCTGATATAGCTTTTTAATTGCACCAGTCCTCCTTTTATCCTCAAAGCAAATCACTACATTAAAAGTTGCAATACTTAGAAAGAAATGATGCACACTGATATGCATACAGCTGAGCTGTCATCTTAATACAAAGGAAAAGCATCAAAACGGAGATTGAAGAAATAGCTTACCTTTGATACTCCTGGTGTCGAAGGGATGCTCTCCAGTACAGCAATACGATTAGAGCATTTGTTTCTACTGCATCTTATATTATTCTGCTTTTATTTTTTCCCAAAGATGATTCTACTTGATTCCTACTCAGTCTTTTCCTCCCAGTCACAGTATCACTTTTAACTCTAAGAGGCAGGAAAGCAAAAGGAAGGGGAAGCACTGTCTCTGATTGGCTTTCATTCAGGGCTCCTGATTAATAAGGAGAAGGGGGGAAAAAATCCTTTCTCACACAACACAGCCAGCCTCTGCTGAAAGAGCTGCAGTGCTTTACCATGGGAAGGTTAGGGACAGAGAGGAGCACTGGCTTTTACTGGCAAAATGATTTGCAAGTGAATGCAGACAGAGAGTGGAAAGAGCTTTGTTAGAGATCACATCTGTATAATGATTGCCTTTGTTTGAAATTGAAGAAAATCAGAATGAAAGTGTGTCATTTCCGTAATTTTTTGCTGGATGAACCAAAAAGAGCTAGTGAATCATTCTATACATATTTTCCTATCAATATTAATTGAAAATCAGTAACAACAAAATGTCATTTTTTTTTGGTATTGTTAATCTTAGACAGAAGTGTCAACTGAGTGTTATCTTCATAGCTGGCAGTCTTATATAAGAAGCCAGCATTCAATTTTTATTTGAGGAAAGAGCCATTCTGCTGCAAAATCCTCCTGCTATTCATCACATAAATCATCATCCTTCTCTAGGCTTATTTACCCTTGAGTGTATGCTTGCTATTCTATGGCAGGCCAGACTGATTTAACTTCAGAAATGACACTGTGTCTCTTCCCTATATGAAACAGCAACATTTTAACACCCGAATGTAGATATGATTTTATTTCTTAAATGATTATTAGATTTGCTAATTAGAATCTGTTTGTGATGTTCAGCATTGAAATGAACCACTAAGCAGATCTGACAGTGGGGGCAGAGGAGGACAAAATATCTCTTTTTAGGATTTTATTTCTAATCTGCTGTGTAAGCTTTCCATGTGACATGAGGTTTATGGATGCTTATAGGCTTATGGTAATGAAAGAGACATGCAATATACTGTCTGTTAGTGCAGTGTCTCAGAATTTAACTAATGTGTATTTAGTGGCATACGTCAATATATACTAGAAAATAAAATAGTGAAATGGCACATTCTGTATCTATGCATATTTTGTAGGCACATTGTACATCATACGTTGAATGTAGGGCAACATTGTATCCTATTGGTATCCATTCAGGCATATTTAACAAGAAGATATACTGGCAAAAAAAAAAAAAAATGGGAGTTATTGATGAATTTTTTTTAATATGAAAAACAGTAGAAACTGCATAAAGTACTAGGTTCTGCCAGACACATGAAGGGTGTCACTGCTTTTCATTACTGTTTTTTTTTTTCTTTCACCTCTTTAATTAAACCAGCCTGTGAAGGAAATGTTTCCATCCTGTAGTTCAAATAATAATGAAAACATAAGCAGTGCCTCACAATGGAAAAGGAGAAATGCAAAATTGCCACACTAATAGATTTCAGATTAATAAATATCCAGGTTCTGCTGTCTACAAATACCCAGGGCATTGAGCCCATGGCTGATTGCCCAAATAATCAGTGAGTCTTGCAACACGTGTAGTAGCTGATCATTACACATGTATGATCAGATCACTCACTGATCAGATAAGTATGCATTCTGCATACAGTATATACAGTATGCTAATAGTGTCACTGGTATAAAGGTTTTAATGACAACAATTTACTAATAATCAGCTAACATGATTTTCACATGTCAGTAAGAAAAAATCCAGATCAACACAGCTATGATGGTGTCCTAATCCTTCTATATTACACTCATGGGCATCTGGAGGAAGAATCAAAGGGGGGAAGTGCCCCCCCACAAGACCACTGGTCCAAGGCCTTCTCCCCCATGAGAGGCATATTGGGAGTAGTCCTAGCCTCCCTATGTGCCCCTCTATCCTGCCCTCTCTGACGAATGTATGACCTCTACCATTATTTAAACTCATTAGGCAGGAAGGACAGAAGGACTCATCAGGAGTTTAGGACTTTTCCCAATGTGTCATGTGATGGTGACATCAAAATTTCATGTGACTGTGATGTCATGGCATTTGGTGTCACTCCCCTGGATTTCAGTTTCGCCAACGCCCATGACTGCACTAAAAATTTTCTAGCACCTATGCAGAGATGAGAAAACATTTATTTTTCATTACTGATTCCACTTTGACTCCTAAAACTAATGGTTGTCAGTATTTTTTTACAAAATGGCTAGCAAAAAACTTTCTGCAGTGTGTTGATAACCTTACCGTTATCCCAAAATTGGCAAACAGATTCATGTGTAGCCAGCTTTACAGATATTTAATTAAAAAAATACAGGCCATGGAAATATATAAAAGTGTTCTAATACTAAATAGCACTGCAAGACCACATCTTCCAAGTGTGGTATGATGGGTGATTTTTAAATTGGTAGAACTATGTTCTCAGCATGTGCATCTATACCCTTTTTGATGTACCCCAAGTTTATATTTACTTTGGAAGCTTCTGCTTGACATTGGTTTCTACAAGATAGTTCTGTATCGAACACTGCTTCCTTACCTATACACAGTACTCATTACAGTACTAAGGAAACAGTCTGATGGAGAAGTGTGCTCACACATTGCACCAGTAAGAGCAGAGTGTGAAGGTTCAATTAGCAGGGTATGAGCACAGTTTTGCTAAAAATATTGCAATGCACACAACATTATGGGTGACATACCAGAGTTAAAAAGAAGACAAATTGCTTGTGCCTGTCTTGCTGGCGCATCTGTAACCAAGACAGAAAGTCTTTTTGATGTATCAAGAGCCACAGTATCCAGGGTAATGTCAGCATACCACCAAGAAGGAGGAAACACATCCAACAGGATTAACTGTGGATGCAAGAGGAAGCTGTCTGAAAGGGATGTTCGGGTGCTAACCCGGATTGTATCCAAAAAACATGAATCCACGGCTTCCCAAATCATAGCAGAATTAAATGTGCACCTCAACTCTCCTGTTTCCACCAGGACTGTCTGTTGGGAGCTCCACAGGGTCAATATACATGGCTGGACTGCCATAGCCAAACCTTTGGTCACTCATGCCAATGCCAACATGTGTTTCAATGGTGCAAGGAGCACAAACTTGGGATATGGACAATGTGAAACATGTATTGTTCTCTGATGAGTCCACCATTACTGTTTTCCCCACATCCGGGAGAGTTACAGTGTGGAGAAGCCCCAAAGAAGCGTACCATCCTATCTGTTGCATGCCCAGAGTGATGGTTTGGGCTGCCATATCATGGCATTCCCTTGGCCCAATACTTGTGCTAGATGGCTGCATCACTGAAAAGGACTACCGAACCATTCTGGAGGACCATGTGCATCCAATGGTTCAAAGATTGTATCCTGAAGGCGATACCGTGTATCAGGATGACAATGCCCCAATACACACAGCAAGACTGGCGAAAGATTGGTTTTATGGACATGAAAG
>WMED01029581.1:0-10242 GCA_019650415.1 Pipa parva
AGATGTATAAACAGAGATAACAATGAGTATTGCAGTACTTGGTGATACCTTTTTTATTGGACTAACAGTCTTTTTAAATACACAAGCTTTCAGAGGGTTAGTTCTGCCTCCTTCTTCAGGTGGGTCAAAGCAGAACTAAATGAAGACAAGAATGTATTCTACTGAGATAACGGACTATAGAAAGCAGTCGTAAATATACTTGTCATGAGGGAGGTAGGAGGTTGAATTCTTTGCTACTGGGAAACTCATGGTTTAAAAGCAAACGTAAAATGTATCATTTTTTTTAGAAATATAAAGGTATGATAGTGACATTGAGAAACAGGTAAGAAAAACATTCACATAAACAAATAATTGCAACATAAAGCAATCGGATGTTGTCAATACTGCAAGGAAAATATAGAGGTCGAGGGGGGAATTTTAGCTACAGAGACTATTACAGCTCCAAAGCACACAGAGAGAAATACATACCGTACTTTACTATTATATAAAGTTCTGATAATGACACAGAAGTAAAAGATCTACATTGAGTCCTGTATTTTTGGCATTAAAAAGCATTATCATTTTCAGTTCAAAAGTTTTCCATATATACAGTATATATATATATATATATACACACACACACACACTGAATATCACATATACAATGCTATC
This sequence comes from Pipa parva, assembly GCA_019650415.1. Classification (NCBI taxonomy): domain Eukaryota; kingdom Metazoa; phylum Chordata; class Amphibia; order Anura; family Pipidae; genus Pipa; species Pipa parva. The sequence continues at coordinate 652 of WMED01029581.1, forward strand.
ATAAGAGATAGTAAGACGAACTGACCAGGTCACACTACTCACCATTATTACTGCCACTCACATAGACTCTGCAAAGAAAACAAGGAAATAAGGCCAGTCTGCACATGGTTTAATACCACTTTTAGGCCAGAGTCTTCCATTCCACATGGAGAACTCCAGCAGCTCAGTGAGAGGCAGGGGGATTTGACTGCTCCCTCAAAGGGTTATTGGCTAAAGTCCAAATTGTCCCGCAAAAGTGTGAATTCGCCAGCGAACGACAAGTCGCACGCTGCCCAATAGACAGCTACTGTCGCGGTTGCTACTTCATGAAAGGAATATTGTCACGGTCGTGACTTTACTATTGTTGCGGTCATGACTTTACTATGGGAATCCGCTGTTTAGTGAATAAGGGAGTAGAGAATCAGGGCGTAGCCACCCAAAGTGACGAGAATTCACTCCGACATTCAAATTCTCACTTCGATGAATAAGCCCTTCAAGTCTTCTGACCCGGCACTGATCTGTAAGCTCGTCTGCTTAGTGGAGCTTACAAATACTCAGGCCAGAGAAGGGAAACGATATTTAATTGTTTTTATAGCTTTCCAATTTTTGGGGAATATTAAAACAAAAAAACTTTCTTGTATTATATTGGTATGATATTCTGTTTAAGTAAATCCTGCTAATACCTTCCGAGTCAATAATATTCCCTATTACCTTCTTCTTATCAAATGTCATCCAGGTAGGAAAGTTTAAAGAATATTTCCATGGATTTTCTTTCAGATGTAGTGGAACTGTTGCTGGTCATGCTGGGAACTGTAGTTTGGGCATGACTAAAAGCACTACCATTCTAGCGTCCCTTAGATATCACAAAAGGCAGTACACTGTACATTAAATGAATTGGGACTTTACTGGCACAGACGAGAGCAAATGGAACGGCAGAAAATATACAAAATGTCTGATTAAAGGAAACCATACAACCATTGCGATGACTATTTATGAAATAAAACTTGTACCAGTAGACGCAATGAAAACTTGCAGACTTGGGAATCCGATAACAAATATTGTACATTATATAGTAAAAATAAAATGATTTAGCAGGAGAGGGGAAAGTTTCTCCAGCGGCCAGGCGCTACCCAGTCAGCAAAACAGATGTTACTCCTGTGCTAAGATGTAAACATCTGCTTACAATTTTAGGGCAATTGTAAATGTATCACATAAGGTTAATTGGCCCAATTAAGGTCTATGTGTAAATCTATCTTCTTCTTTTTTTTAAACAGACATGATATTTTTACAGGAAACAGGCCCAAATAGAGGCTTGTGCCAACTTTCATTGTACTTTTAATATTATTAAACAGGGATCGCACTGGTCCTGGTGCAGCCACAAGCTTACACTACTGGTGCAGGTATGCGATGCATTTAAACTGAAAGCGGATTGGTCCTCGGCCTCCATAGAATGTATAAGGCTCAAAGCACACCATACATACAGTTTTTTCTTTTTAAAAAAAAGTTAATAATAATGTTAATTAATAATAGTGATAATAAATCACTGACAACTGATCAGCCCCTTGGATTACCTCCCCTTTTCCTTTATCAGATGGCTGACCCCTGTGATAGACGATAGAAACGTCTTTATTTGTGCCTAAAAAGGGGAGGATTTTGTATGCCTAAACTGTGCAACAAATATCCAGTCTTAAGGCCGGATACCACACTGATTGTTTTATAGATGACTAATTGTAATTAGGCTCATTTTGGTCTATGGGACAAAACAAAGTGGTACGTGTGGATTACCCTATAAAAAACAATTTATTCTATTTTCTCAGCTTAGCCATAAAACAGTCAGTGTGGCCCTGTCCCAAAAGTCTCACTTACGGAAGAGCTAATACATGGCTTTTTAGGAAAACCATGAATTCCAGTGCAAGGAGCCACTTTGTTCAAAAACATTCAGGCTGCACCAAGATAGCCCTTACCACTGAGAATTCAGGTCTATTATGTCTCTGCTTTCACTTATTCAGAAGAAGACCAAATGTCCCAATTGTACAGCTGGGTTTATGATAACAACCAGAATATAGTAAATGACCCAAAAGGCTTTGCATGGAATAATAAACAACTTCTCTGCACCCTAATTCACCCAAAATGTAGACTCTCTTTAGCTCTACTGGCTTCCCTATCTAATGAAAGTAAACCTGATACCGATCAGACAAAACCAGTTATGGTGATATACAGCCAAGTTTCTAATTCATTGCTTAAATGTAATTCTATTTCTATGCTTGGAATGTGGATAAATGTCTAGCCAACAAGAAGATCAAGTCCAAATGTAAAGTAGTAAGCGCAAGTCAACAGTAGAGGCCCATTCTGTTACCCTAACTGTCACCATTAATGGATTTATGGTCTCTACCCACATTTTTCAATGTTTAATTACAAAAAAATATCTGCTTTTTACAATAAAATTAGATATCATTTCCAAAACATATTCCAGATTCCAGGGAAATAAGCTGCTGAGTTTCCCATCTCAGTGCACAGAAATAAATGAGGTACCAAGGTTTATGTGCAAAACCAACTTATGTGGTAAAAAAAAAAAAAAAAAGCTTTTCTAGCAGAAAAACTAATCTGACTGTGGCTAAGTAACTGGACCAACTCCATAAGGAACAATAGGGTCTGGACGGTCTAATGCAAGCACCAACCTTTGGTCAGAAAACTTTGAGGTTGAAACTTTTCAACTTTTGTACTAATTTCCCCTATGGCTTTATATTTTATTTTACAGTGAGGGAGACTGAAAATAACCGCCTAAATCAATATTTAAATCAACTATAATATAGAAAATAACCATATTAAATATTACTGATTATTCATACAAATAAAAAGTTAAAAGTATGGAAAAAAAATATATAATAAATTACAATGAACTTACTCAGCTATGGTGGTTGCCATATTGCCAAGGAAATTCAGAAACCTGGCTCATGCTCATTATTGACTTAAAATAAGTGTCACTGAAGGAAAGACAATCCTGTCTTGTCTGTGCAGTCAGGAAGACTACTTGTTGTTCTATGAGTACTTGTATGATGTACTTGTCATTTTATAATTCCTGTACATAAGAAAATGAATTCCCCACTCCTACAGTTATTGGTTACAGCGCACATCACATGCATCATTATTTTTAGTTTTCTAGTTGCTTATGTGTATGGTATGTATGCTGTCTTAATCAATTTAAGCAACGGAGAAGGATTCAAAGCTGCAGTGTTATTAAAACATGTCATTTTAGGACAAGAGTTTATCTTAAGCAAAAACTATTTTAATGAGAGAGATAATAACATGTTAATTCTACCCCTTGAAAGGCCAACTAAATACATTGAAACACTGTAATAATTCTAATGACTTCTATATGAGGTAGGAAATCATAACAATGTCATTGAAGCGGTCTTGCTTTGAAGTTGCCCACAGACCTCTCACTACAGCTAATGACCCCCAACTACCCCCATTTGCAGACATCTACAGTATGTTCTCCTGCATAAATAATTACTGGGCACACTACTGTTCTTTGTACATATAAATTTAATCTCACCATAGACAGGCCATTAAGATCACCGGGGTTGCACTGGAATACAGGAAGTAGTCTCTCTAAACTTCCCTGGGATGATGAGCTGGAGGAAGAATAATCTGATAACATAGTAGATTTAGAAATGGACATCTGCAGCTTTAGTTGATATTTAAGAGTTTAGTAAATAAACATATCCATATAAAAAGGTTCATGTGAGACTACGGGGGTTATTCACTAAAGTCCGAATTGTTACGTATAGGTGTAAATTCACCAGATAAAGACAGTGCCAATAGGCTGCTACTTTCGCAGTCACGCCTTTATAATGAGAATATTGTCGCAGTCGCGACTTTATTATGGGAAAATTGTTGCAATCTTAACATTAAAAAATTGTCACAACTTTACAATGGGGAAATTGTCGCGGATTTGCTATGGGAATCTGCTGTTTGCGAATTCGACTGTTGAATTCGCACCTTAGTGAATAACCCCCTACATGTTAAATTTTTCCAGGATATTAGTTATCAAAGTTTTTTGGTTTTTTTTATTGACCCTACGATAATTATTATTAAATCTTATGATGTCGTATATTTATCACAATACTTTCACACTACATTTTGGCAAATTATTTGACTATCCTTTTATACAGTCACGCTATTTTATTAATCATTTCTCCTGGATAAAACATATTTTGTTTTTGTTTTTTTACACTAAATTAAAAGTATATAGAAATTTATACAGAACCCCACTTTTACAGCAGAAATATTCCCTGGGCTAATAAAGGCACCTGGAAAATGTCCATTCCAATTTTAAAAATAGAATTTTCCCTTGATTTCTATGTCAGAGTATGTTACGGAGGCATCTGATGGTTCTAACCACACTGCCTTTGCAATTACCCCCATCAATAATCACCTGTTTGCAAAAACAGCAGCTAGGGATCGGATTCCTACACCTTCAGTAATGAGGTGGGTAGGAGTCAGTACATGAGATGGTTAGGTGCTTAATGTACTGTGAAACCAGAAAACCAGAATATTTATTTACTAGAGCAAATAAAAAATACAAAAAAGTAACCGCTGGACAGTTCAAGCCGTTTCTACCAAAGCAAAAGGAGACTTTTTTTTTTTTTGTTTTAACAAAAAAATATTTTATGACTGCGTTTATCCGACTCCAACATATTCGCACAGCATGGAGCCTGAAACTTCGGATTTAAAGGAATCCTGAGAAAAAACAACTCGCTCTGTAGAAGATTAAATCGGAGAAATGCTTCATTTGAGAAATCCTGCAAAAATATCCAGGATTACTGGGTTTTATAAGCCGTGTCGAATGAGTCCGTGGTACATCTGGTTTGAGAGATACATTGAAAAAAAGCAGGGAGTGTTTGTGCTGATGAATGTTCCCCTCTGCTAAAATAAACACCTCAGCACCTTGTGTGTTGGAACAGTAGTTTGTCCACTGTGGGAGTGATTAACAAATGTGGACATCCCGTGGCTTGCACATTAGCACCCTATCAAACAAGATTACAAATGATAGGGAAAAAATAAATAAATAAAAAGCTATTCAGCAATTTTCATTTTTTTTTTTTATACAATACTTGTAAGTAATTCACATACCGTAAACTAATGTAAACAAAAATCCACAGATAATATACTGTAGTTATGACATATAGAGAAATTAGAACTGGACTGTAAAATTAGCCGAGATTTCTATACAAGTAACTTATGTGTTTCATACATTTAGATAGGGACATCCCTTATAAAATCCATCGAACGGCACCATATATGTGTGTGTGTGTGTGTGTGTGTGTGTATGTGTGTGTGTATGTGTGTGTGTATGAAGACATTTCCAGCAAGATCACTGAAAAAGGAAAATAATCAGAAATATAAAACCATAAATGTTATCTGTGTATTCCGTGAGTAATGTCAATGTTCAATGTAACGTACAGGTCAAGGGAAGGTAAATAACGGTATTGGTATAAAAATGACTTCATTGATTTTTAATTTTTTTATTTTAACTAATTTGGAGTTGAGGGAAAGAAGATATCTAACATGGATAATTCCTATATTATTTAACACTACAAACAAGCAAACATTGCTAATTAGAAACATACACAGAAGTAAATGTTGAAAAAAGTTCAAACATTCAATGAATGAATGATCAGTTTATCTGGCTTGTATATAAAGGGATTTTAAATTAAAGACCGCTTTGCAATTTATCTTGGTATACACTTTCAGGGGTTATTCGCTAAAGTCCAAATTGTTGCAAATTTGCCAGATAAAGACAGTCTCAATAGGCTGCTACTGTCGCAGTCGCGTCTTTATAATGAGAATATTGTCGCAGTCGTGACTTTAGTATGGGAAAGTTGTCGCAACTTTATTATGGGAAAATTGTTAACTTTACAATGGGGAAATTGTAGCAGATTTGCTATGGGAATCCGCTGTTTACGAATTCAACAGTCAAATTCGCACCTTAGTGAATAACCCCCTGTCAGTCTCACCCAATCGCAGATTCAGACAATGAAATATTAAAGGCAGAGTACAGATTGATAGATAGAAAGACAGACAGACAGACAGACAGACAGACAGACAGGAAGACAAACAGATATATACTGTATGTTTGTACTCACATTCAAAGGCAAAGATTTTTGGAGCTGTTTTGAAGTTGAGCTGTTTTTAATTAGACTCATTAAAGTCTATGCTGCAGAAAAAAATAGCCTGTGTGGGTTATCCCACAGTGTTATACTGCAGTTGTTCATAAATACTACAATTCCCATGATGCCATATCACCTTCAACAGGGTATTAGTGCAGAAGAACCATTTGGTTATAATTTATTATTTTGTTTCACTTAACCATACATGCTGCAGTAATACCATATTTCAGAAATTGTGTAGGTTATTACCTATATTTCCCCCAATGCTCTGTAAGGTATTTAGTCACAAGACAGGTGGGGTAATTCACGATAGTGCGAAGTGAGGAGAAGACTACGCACCTCACTTCGCACTATTGTGAATTACCCCCAGAATCAGAAGTGGACATAAGCCTTAGTCATCTCTCCTTATGTCATATCACAGACAATTTTTTTTAGCCCTGTAATAATGTTTGAAGACATGCATGGCTACAAATACCATTTACTCACTGGAAGGGTAGAATGGTAGTTTGAGAGATGCAGAGGCAGTTAAGAGACGTGGCTCAGAGAAGATGAGGCGTCAACATGTTTTGAAATGATACTTTTAAAAAGGAAAGGGGTGTGATGGTTGCTTTAAGTTATAGGGGGTAATTCAGCAAGGTGCGAACTCACCTTGCGATCCTTCGATTCACTTCACAAAAATGGTTACGCGCTGGCTTCTCTCCTACACGCGCACATCAACGCACGCTTTAAAGGTATTCCAGTCTCGCAAGTGGTCACGAGGAGACTAGAATACCTTTAAAGCGTGCGCTGATGTGAGCGTGTAGGAGAGAAGCCAGCACGTAACTATTTTTGCGAGGTGAATCGAAGCATCGCAAGGTGAGTTCGCACCTTGCTGAATTACCCCATAGTCGGATAATTGTGTTATCATTATAAGGTTATAATTTACAGGAAGTTCCATGCACTTCCGTTGTGTACTGTGTATTATACTTACAAATAAACACATTCACAGTGAAAAACATCTGTTAAACAAAAGTCAGTGATTTTTGTATTAGTAATAGAGTATATATTCAGTTCTTGCCACATCTCACTCTTCCTTGTCTGTTAAAAAATCTTAAATAGGGACTGAAAAACATAAAGGTGACACAAAATATTTATTCCCCATCTCTATTTGATAGAGAAAGCACCCTGGTACTTAACCGCAGTAGAGCTGTTAGCAACGGCATTGTTCATACATAAATAAAGTTTATCCTGTTTCACACACACATAGTTGGTCAAGTTTGAATTTTACAATAATAAACTGTACTGAGCTAACCAGGTGTCTAGGTAATTCTGTATTTTTTATTAGTAGACTGTGGTACAACTGCTTATTTTATGGTGCAGGCACAGAAAGTCAGAGCTATATAAATAATGCCAAAATGTCTGTTATTTTATTTATTGTTCAAGCAGTAAAGCTGATGTTTCAATGCTTTTTTAAAATGTCATATTTTATTTAAGTATTACTCATGTTGTTTATTTTTTTAATTTACTATGTATTATACAGCACTGCAGGAGATGTTAGCGCTTTATAGATGTATAATAATTTACCCATTTATGCTACTTTCGGGCTTCTATCCCATTTAAACATTCTATGTTGCTGGTAGTAACTGTTAACAGCAGCATTAATCCCAAAGCCACATACTCTACGGTCTCCACTAATATATGGCTCAAGGAGCGTTCTAGAAGGTTCTGTTTGTACTGTTGCTAATTTAGAGGATCCCCTAATTTAAAAGATTTTAAGGGGCTTATTTATCAGCAAGAATTTGACTGTCGATGAGAGTTCTCTTCACTTCCGAGTCGCAAATTCTCAGAACATTTTTCATTAAGCAGCAGATTCCCATCGCAAACAAGTGATCGCAGTAAAATGCGGTTTGTTGTGTAGCATGGAGTAGATAATCAGAGAATAGGAGCCCTGCCTTAGAAACTCTGGCAAGGTAAAACTGGAAAATTCAACACGGTATGTCTTTATGAATTCTCTACCTCAACAGACTCTGACGCTTGATGAATAATCTAATGACTTGCACACGTACACAAAGAGAAATGGAGAGCTTTGTAAGTTCCTGACCGTTACCAGCTTCCAAATAAAGTTTCATGAATACGGGAAGATTGAGAAGTGACGAATGGACACAAATTCTGAATCTTGCACAACTGTTCAGACGCTCGTGAATAAGCCCCCTTATCTTTACATTTTCCTATACATCAGATCCTAGAGGATAAAATCATGGGTCATAAATGAAAGACATGGTTTAAGGAGACATACATTAAAAGGTTTTAGAGTTTTATGGCTTTCCAGCTTATGTCCTAAAAAGGATCAATATTTGTTACATCCAATAATATTAAAGCAACAATGCCAAATATAAAATATGCATGGAGTTCTTAGTCAGTCCGGGCATTGAGAAAATACTTTAGGAGGGTCAAATCTGGCCTCCGACAACTCCAGTTGGGCAGACCTCCTCTACAGATAGCTGCACACAGAGTGATATGTTTGCATGCCACTGTGCCCCAAGGGATGATCAGACTATGTAAGACATTATTTGAAAGATTAGATCAGCAAATATAAGATCAATATGGTTACTATTTGCTATATTTACTGATGATCTCATTTTTTGGTCATCAGCTTGAAAGGCTAAAGTTTACTGCATGCCCAGAGCTTATTCATAAATGTATTTTCCAATACTCAGGTTCAGTTCTGGTGTAAAGTTCCAAAATAAAGTGAATTATGATATCACAATCTAACGATGGCTTCAAAAAAAATCTCTGCCCCCCCCTCCCCTTGTAGACCCATGTATGTTTTAGTTTAAGCCAATATTAGTGTCCGAGTGTTAATGTCAATCCACGCAGTCTTGTACCAGGGAATACATAACAAAGCACAGAAGTACAGTAATATAGTAAACAGGGTCATTTCCAAACAAACCTTGACTGTTCAAACATCAAATATTAAAGTGTAAAGACCGGTGGTTAAAGGTTTCCACTTGGTTACTTCTGACTTCCACTAATATATACACACACACACACACACACACACACACACTATAAAGTTACAATCCCTTTGGAATACATAGGCTTTAGTTCAATTAGACATTTTTATTAGTGGTTCTGAACTTGTGTTTTTGTTACATTTGAAGAGAAAAGCCAATTCATGTTATAGTCGCTGGTGATACCTTGACTAAAATCTCAGCTGACTTGAAGTGGAAAGTGTCTGTTGTACACTTTAGAACTGCAAGAATACCCTTTTCAAATTCACAATGTCCCTAAATGTGGTTTTAATGAAAAAAAACTAACTGGAAATTGTTTTAGAACACCCTGTATACAAAACAAATTTTAAATTAAACATCCCCCACACCAAAAAAAACTACAAATTGAGGGGGTTATTCCCTAAGGTGCGAATTCGACTGTCAAATTTGCAAACAGCGGATTCCCATAG
>WMED01029582.1:0-10242 GCA_019650415.1 Pipa parva
TAAGACGTAGCACAACTTTTGGATAAAAAATAAATATAAGACAGTGTCTTATTTTCGGGGGAAACACAGTACTTCCCCAGCAGTGCAGGCGCTAATGAATAATTTCATCACGCCTGCACTGCTGGGGAAGTAGGAGGTCGGCCGGCTCTTTGTGGGAGAAGAGCGATCCATCGCGAGTGCTGAGGGGATCTAAGAAAGAGCAGGGATGGCAATGGCGCGCGTGCCAGCAGAGAAGGCTCTGCGTGCCCTCTCTGGCACGCGTGGCATAGGTTCGCCATCCCTGCCCTAGCCTGTATCCTGACCTTGCCTGAATTCTGCCAGCCCTGACCTTAAACTTTGTTTACCGAATCTGTCTGTTTGCCGCCTGCCTTGACTTCTGCCTGAATTCTGAGCACTCTTTCTGTTAATCTGTTTTTGGTACCTCAACATCAGTGGACAGCAACCCCAGGGGTCGCAACCTGGACGCTGCTTGCAGCTTAGTCCTAACTTCCTTGCGGGAGCTCTGAGTAAACACTAGCAGTCTCTTAGACTCTGCGCCCTGGTGGTTGCTAGCGTCAAGTCCACTGTGGTATCTGCTTCTAGTCTCCATTTCCTCTCCTCCCTACCAGTGAGAGTATCTGCTCGTGACAAATAAATATCATGCTATATTCGAAGAATGCAATTCATAATATAATCACATTACTTCTAGTGGGGTATTAACTAATAGCATTTCAACATTTTTGTTTTGTCCTGCTTCGCTGATAGTTTTCACTTCCCTGTTAACTTCAATTCAACCGATTTATATTAGGGTCAATAAAAAATCTTTGCTCTCAAAAATTTTTTTATCGATAAATATTGATCAGTTGACAGGGGCACACTTTACAGTGTTTTTCAGTTATGTTCACCTTCCATTTCAGATCAATATTGACATCCTTTTTCAATGGAAATACTTTTTAGATGGTGGCTAGGTGACAGGACCAACTCCATAGGGAATAATGGGTTTACACTAGTCTGAGGCAGGCAAAAACTTCTCAGACATATACAGTAATTTGCTTTGAACAGCTTAGTAAATAGGTGAAAACAGAGATATTGATATCGATATAAGAGATATCGAAATAAGCTGTTTCTCCAGCATTAACTAGTAGAAAAACTTTTCCACTTTGATAAATATCCCCCTAATGTGAAACCTTGTAAACATATGGTTTTATACTTTGTTCACACTCACATGAAACAGCATGCAATTAGGTTCTTCCTTTCTTCTTACATTTATTTTCCATCCATTTATTTATTCTTTCTTCCTTCCCCTTTTTTTGTATCATTTGGTACTCTAGGCCAGCGGTTCTCAACCTTTTGGGGGTGGCGACCCCCTGCGCTGATGTCACCACGCTGAACATCATCACGTACGTGCATCATGTGGTGACGTTTTCAGCCGACGTCACCCTGCAGGAACCCTTATAAGAAGGGTTCCTGCGGGCGCTTCCGGGTGCTGCAGCAGTTCTCGACCCCCGTGGGATGACCCACAGGTTGAGAACCGCTGCTCTAGACACATCCTTTTGATTTCAATGTTTCAAAATTTCAGTCTCCCATTTTTCTTCATAAAGTTTTACAGATGAAAAAAAAATGCTTTACAAAAAAATCGACTATGACGTTGAGTTAATACAACATGGCATCTTAAATTTTCAAGGTTAACTAAAAGAAATTATTAAGTTCCTAAATTGCGGCATAGAATTTGTGGCAATACCTTATTAAAGCTCTCATGTGAAGGTGAGATCATGTACACAATTTGTTGTTTTGACTGCTCTTATGTGCCTTCGCTTGCAGCTGCATGTATACAAACTGCTCAGGTAGATTGTATTAACCAAGGGCTTGAACACAACTGAATATGCTAAAACACATTTACATTGAACAGTTACTCTTACTTTTAAAGGGGAAGTAAAATGTAATGATAAAGCTGCCTGCTATCAAAATATGTAGGTAACACTGATCAATCTTTTTTTGTTACATATTTTATTAGAAGTGGGAAATATAATCAGACATTGATGGAACTAACAGTTTATGTCCTCTTTAAATTTAGTTTTATAGATCTATATTTATACATGTTTTGTCTTGATCAGCAACTAATCTATTTTTTTTCAGCATGTTCATACCCTTTAAATTGTTCTCTCCCATCTATCTATATGCAAATTATTATTAGACAAAACAAGTGATGGCTAGCAAGCAAACTAGCAGCACTCAATTAAATACACAAAAGTCTATACATATTAATATTGAATTGTGACACATGCCAGTCACTCAGAAAAACAATTAACAACAGGTGCCCTTCCAAATCTGGTATTGGAAATCCGGCCTTGCGCAATGAACAGACCCTTTTCCAATGGCAACTAAAAAGAATGAGTATGTCTTCATTGAAATGTTAACACTTACAATCCAGGTGGTAAATCTTGGGAAATAAAGCAGAGGAAATGCATTTTATTCATGCTAAAGTTTTTAAGGAATTAAACACCAGATAAACATTCTTACATAGCACAGAAAACTGCCCCACCACAATTTAATTAAATGTGGAGTGTGGAAATGGACTTTACGGAAATCTTTTTGGTGCAGCAGGATTTTGATATTCCATTATCCAAAAATGGATAAGGACAGGTCATTAATGGAAGGTGTATAGTTAGGGATTTAAGGGGGTTATTCACTAAGGTGCGAATTAGACTGTCGAATTCTCAAACATCTGATTCCCATAACAAATCTGCGACAATTTCCCCATTGTAAAGTCGCAACAATTTTTTAAAATTAAGATTGTGACAATTTTCCCATAATAAATTTGCGACTGCAACAATATTCTCATTATAAAGACGCAACTGTGACAGTAGCAGCCTATTGCGACTGTGTTTATCTGGCGAATTCACACCTATACGCAACAATTCAGACTTTAGTGAATAACCTCTTAATCCTTAAAGCTCAATAATACATTGACTGAAAGGACATTCTTCCAACAATATACTGATGGGAATTTGCGCTCTCATGACCTTAAAGACAAGTAACAACAGAAAAAGAAAATTGCCATTTGAAAACTCATGAAGTTTGATGTAGGGAAGACTACACAAAAGCTCAAAATTAGATTGTGGCAACATCTTTTCAATATTAGACTTGCGAGACAACATCTTACCCAAAATAAAATTCTATCTTCGGTAGCCCTACATTTTCTAAACCACCATAATCAACAGATAAAGGGTTTGCAGTTTATCAGGCTAGAAAAGGTTGATCAGGGACGACGAGGGGGCGACCTCAATAGACGTTTGTTAAGAACTGAAAGCAGGTGGATTTACAACCTGCAAACTCTTTCCCCTTCTGGTATCAATGAGGAATTGGATTTTTCAGTGTTCCTGTGACTAATATTCTAATTTAAATACTTTGTCTGATTTAATTTCTTCTGTCTTATTTTTCAGCACCCTTTTTGTTCCTTTTTATGAGATTGAGATTGTTCTCCCGCTATCCATATCCTGCATTTATGGACTTGATCATCTGTTCCTTGCATCTTGTATAGTTATTCATAAATGTATCCCCCCCCCCCCCCCCCCCCCCATTTATATATATATTTTTTATTATTATTTTTTGTTTATTCAATGTGATATACTTTAATCACTTTATTGTATTGTGGTGTTTTTTTCTTAAGCACTAGATATGAATTTATGTATCGATTATACTAATTTCTTTGTATAATTTTTGTTGCATATTTGTTATGTTTATTTATGCCCTTATACATTGCCCGATTCTCCGCTTTCATCTGTATCAAGTGGGCGTTTCTACAGATCCTCTTCTTGCATTATTTTTGTGAGCCGATATGTACTTCATTATAATATTCGTCATGACGCGGCCGCTCTCACTGACGCGGCCGCGTCATAACGTTACGTAACGTGATGACGTCATCTTAATTAACTTTATTGCCCATTATCATATAAGAATGCCGCCATTCTAAGACTGACTAAAGAAGTCTTTTCCCGACGAAACGCGTCCAGTGAACTTGGCAGACCTTGCGCTTTCCTCTGCATACTTTTTTCTCAGTTGCTTCTGACACTCAAGTGTTCCATCTTACTGTTGCTCTCTTGCGTACAATTGTATACCTTTGGCTATTTCTGCCTGTAATCGAACTCTCAGATTTGTTGTTCCAAAATTTCATTACTGACAGCATTGACAGCACTGACGGTAATTTTTAAAGGGGTTTAGCTATTCTATGCTCTCATCTGTTTATTCACATCTTACATTATATTCATGCTATTTATTATTTGAGATATAAAAACATTTTTTAGGCATATTACAAGGTTCTGCCAGTCTGTTTTTTGCTATTTTAAATGCTTTTAACTTTTTGTCTTTGTCAGTTTGGCACTTTAATTTTTTGTTATATAATAAAATTTATTCATGTGTGCACCTTTATATGAAATACAGGGAAGTTTTTTAGCAATGAGCACAAATATTTTAAAATATAATATATGGTGCTTACCGATGGAGTAAAGTGAATACAGATTAATCAAGAAAAAGAAAAAGTACTCGCTTATTCGGTGCACTCAAAAAAGTATTTAAACTTTATTCCAAAAATCAACAACAAGTGTGTAAAGCCAAGAAATACAAAAAGGGAATATTAAAAACAATTAATTCGCTAGAAGAAGTCCCTTTGCCAGGACGAAACGCGTCCGATCCTCTTCTCTTGCCCCTATATTTTGAGACCTGCGCACTTACCTGTTCTCAAGGATTTTTGGATTACATTTGTACTTCCAGCCGTTCAGTGACTATCAGTCACACAAACTGGTTAAAATTTTTTCCACGGTTATCTATGACTGAACTGCTGACAGAGACGGTAATGTAGCCAGGTTTATACACTCTGACTTATTAATGTTGATTGTTATTTATTTGCAATATAAATTTACTGAAATGGCAGTTATTGACAAGATATGAGGATACCCCCCATTTTTTAATTGTTTTTAATATTCCCTTTTTGTATTTCTTGGCTTTACACACTTGTTGTTGATTTTTGGAATAAAGTTTAAATACTTTTTTGAGTGCACCGAATAAGCGAGTACTTTTTCTTTTTCTTGATTAATCTGTATTCACCTTTATATGAGTTTGTTCCCTTTTTTCTTGTTCTAAAGCTGGACACTGTGAGAGGCATAGAGAGTGCACTATAGATTTTTGCTGCATTTGACTTCTTAAATGTGCTTGCCATTCATAAGTTTTTTGTATGGTTTTGGTTTTTCTCTTAACTCATTAATACACTTTCTACACATTGTTTTGTTCCTATGTTTATTTTTCATGCATATTGGAATGAAGAGTAAGTTTTCAGAATATACACATTTACCAAGGGGGTAATTCAGCAAAGTGCGAACTAACCTTGCGATCCTTCGATTCACCTCGAAGAGACTGTTACGCGCTCGCCTCTCTCCTAAATGCGGAAATCACTGAATTCTTTAAAGGTATTCCAGTCTCGGCGAGGTGACTTGAGTTGTCGCGAGGTAACTGGAATACCTTTAAAGCGTTTGCTGATGTCCGTGTTTACGAGAGAAGCGAGCACGTAACAGTGTCGACGAGGTGAATTGAAGGATCGCAAGGTGAGTTCGTACTTTGCTGAATTACCCCCCAAGTCTTTTCTATCACCTTCTGAACCCATAGTATGGAGTACCCTTATCACTGCTGAGTGTTGTTTCTACATGCCTTGATTTCTACTCAGTTTGGTGAGTGTCCTCACATTGGGGCTTCGTTATTTGGATTTCAAGTGTTTGTGCACCACTGGGTGTTTAGGTTATCTATTTTTTCCATTTACTTCTGTGTGTCTGGAGTTAGGTTTCTCTACATTTTGCTATTTATCCTAGGTAAGGCACCATTGCCTTTTTCTTGTGCACTTTCTTACAGAAATAACTTTGTTCTTGTCATTGGAAGTGACGCCCTGTTTTTTGATGAGCTGCACTCTATGAAGACCTCTTTTCTTAAGACTTTCTTATCACCCTCTACCTTTTAACTATTTTTTTACATATGTTGTTTGAGGTTAAGTTTAAGTAGTCTGTTGGGATCATACACTAAGCTGTAACGGTATTAAGAAGCAAATTATTGAATGTACAAAAGTACATTTTGTGATAAGCCTTTTATTCGTCTAAGGCTAGGAGAACTAGTGAATGTTTATGTTTATGTGCAAAATATTACTCACAATGTACGTAATGTTATCAGCTGTTTGTCTCTGTGGGATAAAGCCTATGTGATTCACATATAAAATTCTTTAAATGTTCTGTATGTAAGCGTATCTTTAAAGGGGAACTATAGTGAAATTACATCTTTACATATGCAGTACTATACCTTATTGAAAAGTGTTTCTCCCCAGTAGTTGTTTCATGTGATGCAGAATGATAGAGTAGGCAGCGCTGATAAACTCCCGCACCAGGAAATGTGTGTGAGACGTACTGGCCAGTTTTCCATGAAAAGGTACTCTCAATCCAGACATTTTTACCCTACTTACTACTTGTAGTCAGGCAGCTTTTTCTTCTCCTGTTGCCTGAATTGCAGAACAGAAAGAGGAGGGGCAGCAAGGGGAGGATAAAATGTCAGCTCTCAGGAAAACTAATTAAGGGAAGCAAACTGCCAGTATTATTTCTTCCCTAAATGTTAACTATTTATGTCAGCAATTGGCTTAGTATAAAGGAGTTTTACATGTATGTGTGCAATTATATCAGCAGTATAGTGCCCCTTTAAAAACTTTGAGATGCTTTCCGACTCTTATACTTCATAGTTTTAAATCTAAAATGTAAACAATTCTTACTGAACATTGTCTGAGTCTAAAGCATTTCATTAATCGAAGAAAAAAATGTCACTGTGGAAAATGTGCAATTTCTGATTTTTGGAATTATATATCCAGTTAATGCATGCACGGACAGGTGCTTTTTAATATTTCAATGCCAAAAGTCTCTCTTTTTTTGCTTAAACCTTCCAGCTTCATGTATCGTTCATTGGTAAATCCTCTCATCCATTTATGACATTTTAATTTCATGAATGATGGCACATGATTAGCAAGAATTGCGTTCAGCACATTGAATAAAAACTGTAAAATGCACAGAGGTAAAAAGAACTCTCATGATTTATTGAATAACTAGCTACACATTTCACTAGCACAAAGAACAGAATTCAATGGATTATTTTGTAGTCACATTAATAGCATTTTTATTTCATTAAGTAAATGGAAAGAAATATGCAAGTGAACAAAAGTAGCCCTATGAAAAGCTTATCCGAAATTGGGAGGAACTAATTGAGGCCAAGATACTGAATTGTTTTATGAGCCTAGAACAACTGCAGTAGGAATATCAGTGGGCCTTTTTTTTTACATTAATGATGACTTGCAGATAAGTTCACTGAAATTTGTGGCTTTTAAAGTTCTAACTGCCATACCCTCAAACAGGAAAAATTTAACAAGAAATATTTGCTTCTTTATTAAATGCAATCTGGTTAAACATATGGTTGGTTGTTATTTAATGTAATTTGTAATGATTTTGAACAATCAGAGTAGGCCATACAATAGGCTTTTTTACCAAGCAAATAAATTAAGAAATGAGAAATACTGAAGTGGGGAGATCTGGAAAGAAACAGAAGAAGTAGTAAAAGAGAGGGATAACTCATATTTATAACTAAAAGTGTAGCAAAGTAAACAGTATGTGTTTTCCTAAATGTCCACTATTAGAACACTCCTGCTCTGATTGCATCCTTGAGTATTTGTTGCTACCAATCCTATCTTCACAAGGCTGAAAGAAGCAAGAGATAGTCCATTAGGAGCTGTTTAGTCGGGAAGGAATTTTTTCTCTAATATGAGGATAATTGGCTTTTCTCTCATGGGTTCCTTCCTCTGGATCAACATTGCAGGAAAATAGGCTGAACTGGATGGACTTGTGTTTTTTTTTCAGCCTTATAAACTATGTTACTATGTATTGTACTCACACAATTGACCCTGTGCTTCCAGCAATAGGCAACTTACACACTGCATTCGTACTTTCAACTTGCATTCTAAAAAATACCATAGAACATTGGTGGTTAATTTATTTTAAGAAGAGTTTCCAAACCTAAAAATGTATGACTTTCAACCTTATTAGCTTACTTCCTAAGCTTCAATAACACCAGCAAATGACCAAGATATCTCTCCCAATAACTGGATTTCATCTTTGTCATTGTTCAGTCCTGTTGGATTGTTAGCTCCAGTCTCCCAGCTGGCACAATGTTTTGTTACAGGTTTCGGACAAAGTTAATGTTTAACCAACAGTGTACTCTCATTGTGATTCTGGTAAAACTGTTATACTGGGGATAATGCCTTTGCTGAGGAAGCACATTTTTGCCAATTCATACTAAGAAATGCAGCAGGGAAGTGATATATTTTACAGAAAGGTAGGTTAGCTTAACTAATAATTTAATTCTATTTTCTGTACTGACAGTATACTCCTTCAAAAAGGGTATCATATATGTTCTTTCCCCCTACTATTTATCCTAACAGCAGGCAATGCATTCAATGGTTTTGCAGCCACAGGAATAGTATTGAAAAAAATTCAAATAGACAGCTGAAATAAACTCAGTAAAAAATAAGATTTCAATAAAGAACAGAAAAAGAGTGTATATTAACTTAATACAGCAAATACCTCCTCATTATCATAATGATTATTATATAATGCAGAATGCCACACAAAACAACAAATCAAAAATGGACTTGTTTCATCTTTGGGACATGAATAGATTAATCTAATACAAATGGCATATTCATCATTACAGAGAGTGTCTAATGTTTAGGAGTTCATCCAAGGTTAAATTACTTATAATGATACTGTAGCTATATTTCTTTCAGCAAGATGAGCATAACTCCCAAAGGGATTACATTGATTATGCAGCCTAAACTTAATACTTAATGATACATAATGCTGCTACTAAATCCTGAACTCAGAATATAAAATTATTGCCTACAAACTTCATTCTTAAAGGAACACTGCCGCCAGAAAATAAAATTGCTTTTTGGAGTGAAATGACAATTGTTCCTATGTTAAACTAAAAAAAAAAAAAAAAAAAAAAAAAAAGTCATATTTGAAGTAGAATTTCTGATATTTATTGTTTTTTTGCTGATTCTCTCATTGCTGGCTGCTGCAAAATTAAGTATTTTTTTGGGGCACTCTATGAATAGCTATTATCAAAAATTCCATAGAAAAGAATGGACATGATAGGGGGAGGGGGATTGGTTCCTTTACTTAAAGGACCATTAAAACCAAAAAGAAAAATTTGTATTGGATTGGGATGGCAGTTATTCAAATATATCACTTGTAAAAATGAAGTTAACTTCATGAATGTTATTGCTTTGTGTCTGTTCTTATCTTTATTGATAGCAGCCATTTTGTCAAACAGATCTCACCCAGCCCTATTATTTATTTTTCTAGTGTTACTGATCTCTTATCCTACAAAGTGTACTACAGGCCAGTGTTTGGTTGTAGCAGGGTTCTTCTCCTTTTACTTACTTGCTACATCAGATCCAGCCTCTGTTTCACTGACTCCCAGACAGGCTACCACATCTCCAGCTATCGTTGGGACAAGAAACTGGCGTTTCAATTCATCATTGCCAAACCTTTTGATAGAGATAAGAGGATAAAGCACAGTTTTGCTGCTGTTCTGTTACAGTTACACAAATCATATAAATAAAATACAACACTGCTTAGTCATGGCATGCAGATATATTACTAAAAAAAGAGATGCATTTGATTAAAGTAATGGTAGATCATTATTTTGTAAAAAATGTAATATTCTGAACAAATATTTTAAATGTACAATGTCAAACCACATTTTAGAACATCTTTTTTTTTTTTAACTAAGTTCCATGCAGAAGCATTATGATAAAATATACTGTCTTGTCAGCCTAGAACAACTTAACAAGAGCTGGCATTAGTAAACAAAGTGACTTTAGCTTACTATATTCCTCTTTGTCATGTATCATTCACAAACATGCATAATTCAGTCTGCACCAATATGTTTTTATACTAACAGAACACTGTGAATGTATTAAGCTGCGGTGCTGAACAACTTTTTTTTTTTTTTTTTACATTTTGCAGAGCATTGTATAAGCTTAACTATCAGTTTTGCAGTAAAATTAATGGAATTTCCAGGAAAAAATATTTGTTGTTGTTTTTTCACCAGTTTATGTACAGGGGTAATTCATCAAAGTGCGAAGTGAGGTCCGTATACTTCGCATCAATTCGCACTGACTGTTATGTG
>WMED01029583.1:0-10241 GCA_019650415.1 Pipa parva
TTATATTTTTTGCATTATAATTCATAACGTGCACATTTCTTTAATTTAGAATAAGGTTATCACCTTGGTGTTTCTTGCGTAATGTCCAGCATTGGAACATCAATGTAGCTGCACGCCTACCTATGAATTACAAAACTTGTTCAGTTTGAGAACTTACTCCCATATTTTGATATACTGTGGCTAATTTAGGCCCTGAAAATTATCCATTCACACAGAAAGTAAAATCAGCATTAATGAAATATTGTAGAAAATACTACATATTTACTACATTATACACATTCAAAAGTGACTATAGAGCTTACCCCCCTACCTTTACATTTTCTAAAAATAAAACACACTTATATTGGATCTGGATGACAAATTTTCCTATAGCCAGTCTACAGTGTGTTTATAAAATGTAGCTTACATGGCATTTCACGCTTTTTCTGCTCTGGGAAGCCTACAGCTGTCCTCTCTTTTCCAAGGAACGTCATTTATAAACATTTGCGGTTGGAAACTGCCAAATGTCTGAAAACATATGTTTTGAGTATTACCTGATTGGATTTGTATTCACTTAACAATAAAAGATCTACAAACTAGCAATGAAATTGGAATACACATTTAGGTTTCTTCATGCTCCACGTGTCATGTGGCATATACAAATAAGGGCTTAACTCTACAAAAAAGTAGAAAGATAGAAAGACAGATAGAAGTGTCTTTTAAAACAGTACATATAGAGCAGGAATTAAAACCTACTCTTAATAACAATTTCACAGTTTTTCAGTGTTTTAGTTTCTGCACCAAATATGTAAATATTGTCAAATTTAAGTTGATGAAAAAACAGAACATGAAAAAAATTTGTATATTTCCCCCATCAGCCATCTCAAACAGTTTTTGGTAAAACTGAAAAAAATTAAATTCTGATTCAAATAAATAGTAAAAAAATATATGTCAGTAATGTAAAGTTGCAAAAAGCAAGGTTGATAATAAAATATGATACATTTGTTAAAAATAAAACATCATCTACTACAGAAAAAAGTCTTATACCCTTTCAGCAATATGCACCATATTTGTCATTTTTTAATAAATGTCACAGTTTTGGCTATGCAAGTTATGTTTAAACCATCAGATTGCTCATAATTATGTCACCAACACAACAAAATAAAAAGAGTATACGTCTGAAGGATAGCAATGTTAGTTTAAAGGGGAACTAAAGTCTTTGCAAACTGCAGCCAATATGAGCAGCTTTGAATTATAATTCCAATAAATCCAATATTCCACTGCAGTCTATCTACTTGTACTATAAATTACTTCTCTACCCCTCCACTTTGCAGTGGCATCAGATATCACCCCCACCCCCGCACCCCCCTTTGCCGGCACAGGTACAATTGATCATAGCACTTCCTTTGCAAACGCACTTGCTGAAAAAGTTACAATGAGAGAGTAACAGACAATTTATCTGCTATGAGCACAGTGCACAGTGAGAAGTGACTTGGCATACAAGCAGCTGTAGTGGGCTCTAACAAATATTTATTAACAAGTTTACATTAACTGGGGTGTGAGTTTTACAAACTTTAGTTCTTTTTTAAAAGCTGTGAGACAGAAAGCATTATTGGCATGCAATATTACTTTTTATAGTTATTTCACTTTAGTGAAACAATGTTGCATAATTAAAAGTATACAATGATAACCATACAACATAAAATAGACCAAAGCCCTGAATTGCACAGGATTATTGTTATTGAACCACTTCCTCACTGCAATAAACCAGGGATCTGTATATTTTAGATCTGTAGCTGCAGTTGAACTATAAATCCCCAAAAAAATTCCAACTTCTACTGGCTGTTGGCAGGTGCTGGGAATTGTAGGACAGTTACATCTGCAAAGGTAAAGAGAGTAGACCCTATTTAATGTAAATGAAACATCTGAATAGATAAGAAAAACAAGGTTTTTAAGGGGTGGAGTATCTCTGTGAAAAAAACAGCTAAGCATAAAAGAAGGATTATGTTGATTGATAAGGCTGGGATGGAAACCTACCTTGGACCCAGTTAGGCGGAAAAAAACAGCAGTAATCCTGCAAGTCAGTACAGTGTGTTTTCATAGGCATACTGGTGAGAAGTGAGATGCTAGATTGCCTAAGGGTAATACTGAAACACAGATGACTAATGACTAGGCCATGCAGACAATGAATTTGGGGGTTGAAAACTAACAGGAACCTCCTCGTACCTTGACAAATGGACTTTCACATTCCATTCATTAAATAACCTCAGAGCTCATATTGGCTTGATCTCTTGGGTAATGAAATGACACACATGATATTGTTCAGTGACAGGATATGACTTTTTATTTCTAATAAATCATACTACATAAAACAACAAAAATGCTTTTTGGAATGACATTTTGCACAATTATAAACATTAATTACTTTAAAATGAGCTCAAGATGCAATAATGTATAGAATAAATGTAAGTAAGCTAACCTAAACAAAACGCCTGAACACCTGAATGTGTATGTTTATACAAATGTGTTTAAGTTATGCATTTGTGAAGATAGATAGATAGATAGATAGATAGATAGATAGATAGATAGATAGATAGATAGATAGATAGATAGATAGATATGGATTTAGTCCTTCTGTTTGACTAAGGGTACACCTAGATTTTCTTGCAGTACAGATGCATGCAGTTAACACCTTGACTGTCACAAGCCCATTTCATTCTATGATGTGTGCTCTGTTGCAATACAGTGGCAATTTTAACCATATGCAGCTGTGTTGTGAAAAAAAAGCCAGGTGTAGCTTTAAAGGCTATGTTCTATAATGAAAATCTAGCAATCCGAGGACTTGATTATATAGAGCAGTGAAATGGCAGAAATGTGGTAAACTCTATATTTTACTGCTTTTAAACTATTTCTCCTATTAAAATGTTTTTTTTCCCTGGTACCCTTTCACTATAAATGGGATATTCAAAATATCAAATAAAAATTTAATTTTTTCAGTTTGATTACTGACAACTGCTTGCCACTGCTTATCTAGTACATGTTATTACTTACTCAGGGAAAGATAAAAAATAGAAAACTTCTTTTGAAATGTGACAAGTTTACATTAAAGTTGCCATAACAATGAAAACATTTAATTTTTTCATGTTTTATTGAAAAAAAAAATGGGCAAACCAAACAGATAGGATATGAGAAAACACAATTCTCTCCAATACAATTTGATATTTTTATTTGAAAAAGCAAATGTCTTACTGACATCATTTAATGGGATAGTAATGAGCAAAAATCTGTAGTTCCCATAGTGCTTATAGGAAAGCTGTACAGCAAAACGTGATAAAAAGACGTTATGTTGAAATGGCTCAAATGTGTTAGAGACAATAATAATAAACATTTTCCATTATAGAAATCAATTTAATCATGCTCACTTTAAAGAAATAATTTAAAAGGACAAAGCAAACATGAGGCACATTTGTAAGAGGTCAAAATGGTAGTAAAAAAATACATTTTCTTTTTTTTTTTGCCACTTTTTGACTATTTTCTGCCACAACTTTTGACACTGCATATTTTTGTTGATACTTCACCCCCGACTTATTTTATCCTATCACTATTTACCAAACATTTTGACCTAATACTCAAAATTGTTAAGCACTCCAGACCTTGGGTAAACCATTCATTTCTCTATGAAACTGTACAGCAAGTAAACACAACAGAGTATCTAAAATATCAAAGAAATAATCACCAAAGCATCCAAACACCAAAAAGAAATCCCATAATGACTAAAAACAGCAACAAAGGAGTTCTACCACATAACTGTATGTATCATTTTGTGGAATTGTATTTATAAAGCACAACAAATGTACGTAGCACTGTACAATACAGCAATACAAATATAATACAGACATGGGAAAAGTGCCTTATACAATACAAGTATAATATCACAAGGATACTTCACTTTAAGTGCCACGTTGTGGCTGACACAAGAGGTTGGAGGTCCGTGCCCTGTACAGCTTACAATCTAACTGGGAGGACAACTTACATACACTTATCAAAGGGTTATAAGAGCTGTAACAATGTGCTGAAAAACTGGTCAATAAATACATATAATAAGCATAAATAACTAATTAAGGATAAAATAAATACATAAAAATCAGTGATAAATATCAGTGCTATTGCCCTAAAAGTTAGGATTTCAGTTTGGTTTTAAAAGTGCAGAGGGAATGTTCCTGGCGAAGATAAAGGGGTATAGAATTTCAGATGTGAGGGGCAGAGAGAGAAAAGGGTTTAAGACGAGAAAGGGCAGTATTGGTGTTGCATACAAAGCTGGTTGCTTTGGGAGGAGCGCAGTTGATGTCAAGGAATGCACGGTCATACTAGAGAGGAAATGTAGGGAGGGGCAATGGAGTGAAGTGTCTTAGATGTCAAAAGGAAAACACTGTAAATGATTTGTTTGCTTATGGGGAGCCAAGGAGCAGAGAGAGAAGGGAGAAAGGCTGTCCCCTCTGGGGAAAGAAGGAGAGAATTCTGGCAGAAAAATTTAGAATAGACTGGAGTGGGGAGAAGTGGGAAGCTGGAAGACCAGATAGAAGAACATTACAGTAGTCCAAGCGGGATAGAACGAGAGCATGCATAAGGGTGTTAGCAGTGGAGTGAGAGGAATGGGAGGATCTTGGCAATCTTGCAAAGGAAAAAAATGACAGGTTTTAGCAGTGGAAGAGTTGTATTTAGGGAAGGAAAGAGCCAAAACTCACCCCAAGACAATGTACAGAGGTTACAGGGTTGATGATTGCTCCATCAACTAGAGTGGAAAAGGTAGGAGTGGGTCCAGGTTTGGGTGGAAAAATAATCAATTCTGTTTTGATGAGATTTAATTTGAGCTGGAACTTCACCATTAAGAGGAGATTGCCATATGACAGCTAGAACATTGAGTTTGTATTTCAGGTGTTAGCACAGGAGTGGATGAGTAAATTTGGGTATCATCTGCATACAAGTGATACTGAAGACCAAATGAATTGATGATATCACCCAAGGAAAGAGTATACAGGAAGAACAGGAGGGGGCCAAGGAAGGAACCTTGAATCACGCCCACCGTAAGTGGGACAGGAGAAGAAGTGTCATTAGCATGGCTGACAAAAAAGGAACTATCAGAAAGATAGGAAGCCAGCCAAGATACAGCTTGATTATGGACACCAAGCGCATGGAGAATTTAAATAAGAAGGAGTGATCAACAGTGTCAAACACAGAGAATAAGTCTAAGATATTTAGAACAGAAAATGAGCCTTGGCTTTGGCAACCTGGAGATCATTTGCCAGTTTACACAGAGCAATCTCCGTAGAGTGCCCTGGCCAAAAACCAGACTGCAGAGGGTCCAGGAGATGGTGCACATGCAAATAGTTAGTAAAGCAGGTGCAGACAAGACGTTCTAGAAGTGTAGAAGATAAAGGCAAGAGAGACACAGGACGGTAGTTAGTGAGGCATGCTGAGTCCAGTGATGATTTTTAAGGATGGGTTTAATACAGACCTGTTTAAATGAAGGAAAAGTTCCAGAGGACAGGGAAGAGTTGAACAGGTGCATTAGGGCTGGCACAAGGGCAGAATGACAGCACTTAAGTAAAGAAGAAGGCATGGAGTCATGCAAGCATGTTGTGACATGGGAGGAAGAGAGAAGTTGAGAAACTTCAGACTTGGTAGCAGGAGAAAAAGAATTCAGAAACACAGATGGGAATGTAGGTAGAATAATGTCTGTGTCGTAAGGAGGAATAGCAATCTGGTTACGGATATTATCAATTTTATTTCTAAAGAAGTTGGCAAAATCTTGTGGGGAATGGGGGGGTTTGTGTGGCTGAGGGCAAGGGATGGAGAAGGTTGTTGAAAATGATAAATAGACAATGGGGATTTGATTTATTCTGGTTTGTGAGGATTCTTTAATAGGACTGTTTGGTTTGGCTAGGGAGAAAGAGGAGTTAAGGCATGAGAGGAAAATCCTATAATGCAGAAAGTCTGACTGGGAACAGGATTTCCTCAACATATTAGTTTTTTTAATGGAGCTATTATGTGGACCCACCAAAAAAGGCCTAATCTGGCTCCTAAGCATATATGGGGTCCCATACTCTTTGCTGGGAGGCATCTGCTGTGGAAGGGGAAACATCAATGGGGCAGTATTTAGCCACGACCCTCACCCAAATTATTAGTAGTTGAGACACCCAACTCAGACCCCGCACCCCTAATGCAATTAGGGAGTCTTATGAGCAGCGTAACCTATAAGAAAGGGACCTCCATGCAATCCCTCACCCCTGGGCCACATCCCCACAGTGCCGGTAGGAAGGGGCTGCGGAACAGCAAAGGGGTTTTATGGATGGAGGTTGCAACCTCTCCTACAGTGACCCCTATAGGTATGCCAATATGTCTTAGAATGGGGGGCAACTTCCTTTCTGGAACTAAGCCACTACCTTATGTTTAGGAGTATGGGGCTCTTAGGTAGAAAGTCCCCAGTACCACTATGATCTGGGGTTTTGGATTAGGGCAAATATCAATGACTGACCCTGTCCAAGGTACTGATTCATGCCCCCGAGCTAAGAAGTATGGGTTCATGTTGATCCCCCTTAGCTGAATTTATTCCCCCTACCAACCATTTACTGAAAAATAATGGTTTTGCCATTATACAAATGACAACCATATTTTACAATATAGAACAGAAAAACACTGGTTTGATTGTGATTCTATTGTGGTGAAAACTTTACTATATAATCCACAGTCTTGGTGATAGTTTATTTAGCTTCAACATCATCTCTCTGCAGCCTTCACTTGGTTCAGGATTTCTTTAAAAGCAGTTTTAGTTTTAACAGCATTTACGAAACAATATACATGTTGTGAATCTAAAGGGGAACTTTTAAATTAGTTAATAAGCATTTACTTATTCCTTATTGCTGTCATTATATTGTCTGTACTCTTAGGGGGTTATTCTCTTAAGTATGAATTGTTGCATAAAGTTGTGAATTCGCCAGCTAAAGACAGTCGCACTAGACTGCTACTGTCACAGCCGTGTCTTTATAATGAGAATATTGTCACAGTCGCGATTTTACTATGGAAATATTGTCGCAGCCGCAACCATAAAATTGTCGCAGTTGTGACTTTACAATGGGAGAATTGTCGCGGATTTGCTATGGAAAAACGCTGTTTGAGAATTCGACAGTCGAATTAGGACTTTAGAGACTAACCCCGGGTGTTTTCATAATATTTAGTTAAATTATCTGTAATAATTAAAATGTAAGTACACATGCATTTGGATGCAGCCACTCATAAATAGTAATCTAATCTTTAATGAAATACATCTAATTTTCCAAAGCACATCCCAAAATCCTCTGCAGCTTATTTTCTGTTTGTGCTACACATCATAATCATTTATTTGTAAATGCTAACATTACAAACAAATAGATCCTGTTTAACTTTTTCTTCCAAACATATTTAGAAATAATCATCTGTGAAAGAGAGCAAATATAACCACAGAACCCATGCAATAACAGAGGTATCAGATGCATCTATTTTCTTTTTTACTTAATTTGACATCAAATTAGTGAGTTGATGTTTTGGTCGTTAGGCTAAGATTTAAAAGCCTAAAGCTTCATAGTAAATTAACAAGAGTCACTTATTCCAGACACCATTGCCTATAGCAGCTCCTAAGTCATCAGAAAAGGATCTTAAAACAGGAAGCTTAGTTAGCTCATAAAATTGTTGTTGGAGCCAGGAACACATAGCATATTTAATCTGCAAACTGTGCAAGTCTACAATGATTTCAGCAAGATCTGAGGCATGCCCTCAAGGTTTTCTGGGACCTGAGATTAGGGAGTTGATAAGAACTTCTGCTGCCCCCAGACATGTTATTTCTTCTGCACTTAAACACAAATGCATGGAGACATTTGACTGCTGCTTAGCATTGCCGCTCAAACCATATAAAAGCTTTGCAATCTCCTTTTGCTGTCAATATATCAAAGTTAGATGTAGGAGAAAAAGAAGAGGAGAAAAAATCATCAAAGTGTGAAATTTCATTGATAGTCCTCACTAGGCTACATATGGCTTTATTTCTCAGACCTATTGAATACCTGTAGAAATTAGACAGAAGGAGATGATAAGACTGTTAGAAGTTTTGGAAGTTTGTACTGGGCACCCTGTTGATTTATATTGTTTTTATTTCAAGCAAAGCAAGCTTGTTTTCATGCACAAAAGGCAAAGGTTGCTATTGTTTAGTTCTCAGTAAACCAAGAACTTTAATGCCAATGAGAAAACAGTAAGCCTTGGGTGATGTCCTGCTGACAGCTTTCTCCAATGGACCTATCCTACCTTGTTAACCTTTGAAGTACTGTAGATATTTGCAATACACTGAACATTCAAACTTGAAAGGTGCCAAATGATTAGTCATTCAGTGATGCAAAGATCTGCAATCCTCTGTTTTGTAGACTCTCAATGATTTGTCTTCATACAGTGTAGGGTGTTGCAGTACAAAATGAAGACTCCCAGCCCCCACCCCAGCACAAGAATGATTAAATAAACCCTTGTGTGCCCTTCAAAATCCCAGGTTGGGTTGAAAATTGACTGCATACATTCCATTATACACATTTAAGTAAAACTAAATGATTCTTCAAACATGGGCCTTAGGTAAGGATTTATGAGCATGTTGAAAAAAATGCAATAACTTTGAGGATAATCTACAACAGTCTGAACACATTAACATTCCAAAATGAAGGAAGTCGTTTCTTTCTCACACTAACGGGGAAATTTACAAAGGTCATTTTGACCTATTTGCCACAATTCAATCCGTTTTGTCACTTTTCACCGTGTTATTGACTTTTTTTTTTTGCTGCATTTTTTATTTCCCTCAATTTATGTAGTGATGAAAAAAATGTATCAACATCAATAATTATCAATGCATTAATACCACTACACTTTACATTACTTTCAGTGGAGTTCCTTGTCCATCAATATCTCTGATCTTTTGGATGGAGACTTAGAAAAAAATATTCTGAACCATTGCCATAGGGAATAATGGGTTTTCACCACCCTTAATGAGGCAAGCACTTTTCAGAGATAAAAAAGGGGCTTAATAAATATCAATGATATCTATATCTTTGAACTAATTAAAGGTATATTGATATACCAGCAGAAAACTTTTACAATTTTTATAACTATCCCCATAATTATTTACCCAGCCTTACACTTCTTTGTACACTACCTGCCTATAAAATGTCAAAAGGCTAAAGTATTTCAAAACTAGCAAAGCTTATAGAATTTATTTTTTTTACTGAACACTTTGGAAACTTCAAAGTATATTTGAAGTTAAAATAAAACAATCACCACACCTTGGAAATATTAGAGATCTTCAAAATAATAGAAAGATATTCTCAGAAAAGTTAGGATAATCACCAAAAAATGCATATAAAGTCACTGTAAAACTAATATTTCAGTCAAACTTAGGTTTTGATTTGTTAGTATGTGTTTTTAATGAAAATTCAATGAAGATAGACTTAGGTATGTATGTATGTACATGTATATGCTACTACATTTATATATATATAAATGTAGTAGCAGAATAATTGTGTGTTTGCATGTGGAGTTGCTTTATGCCGTTTCAAGTATGAAAAAATGCATTTTTCACATTAGCTACAACAGATGCAGCTACAAAGTTTAGTTGCATTATGTGCAATGAATTCATTTAATAGTATACCAGAAATAAATTATATTCAAGTTATGTTAATATATTCCTTATGTTAACCACAATAAAAAGGATGTAATTAAATACACTCCTATATGGTATCAGATAAGGGATAATGGTAATTTTGAAATATCAACCAATATTATTTAGGAATGTTTTTAATGCTTGATTATTATTTTTAACAATAAATGGAACCAGACATAAAAATTATACAAAATAAAGTGAAACATAGATTTACATAGTTTAGTATAATCACAACACAAATAACAACTAGTAAATTTAACTTACAATATTTCTGTCAAATTAACATATAACCAAGCTAGTGAAAAATAAAGCACTTTCAGTTACATTGTTTCAATACAATTTGTGGTTTATATATATATATATATATATATATATATATATATATATATATATATACACATACACAAATACCTTGGATTGCAGGGTGCTACAACTAAATTTTCTCTTGTTAGCAAAGTAATTTTAACATCGCTAATTTAGGAACTGTAAGACCACTCTGCATTTTGAATAAAGTACCTAAATGATATAATTATACAAA
>WMED01029584.1:0-10241 GCA_019650415.1 Pipa parva
TTTATTTACGATTTACACAACGTGCCAACTTTTCTGATTTTGGGGTTTGTAAATATATACCAGTCTATCACACCTATGCAGTAATCACCTGGTATCATTGCTGGTTTTGACTACAGTCTTATATAACTCTGGGATTTTGCGCTCAATCATTGGCCGCAGATTCTCCTTCAGTTTATTGTAATTCTTCTTAAGTTCTTGCTGATATTCTCTCTGGTCATGTGCAATCAGCCTCTTATTTTTTTCCACTGCCTCACCACACCTGTAAGAAAATAAATCTATTTCTAATGAGCATGTTGAAACAAGTCTGTTTTCATACGCGCATGTTATTGCTCATTTTAAAAGGGAATGTTCACCTTAAATTTACCTTTTAGGGGGTTATTCACTAAGGTGCGAATTCGACTGTCGAATTCTCAAACTATGGATTCCCATAGCAAATCTACTACAATTTCCCCATTGTAAAGTGATGACAGTGACAATATTCTCATTATAAAGACGAGACTGCGACAGTAGCAGCCTAATGCAACTGTCTTTATCTGGCGAATTCGCACCTATACGCAACAATTTGGACTTTAGTGAATAACCCCCCTCAATATGCTGTTGATTTTAAGATCATGTGAAACTGGTCAATATTTTTCTGTGTTTTAACATGTAACTTTTTGTTGCTTAAAGGACCAATATCATTCAAAAACTAAAAAATTCCCATTTGGCTTAGCATGGAAGTTATTCAAAAACAGCACTTGTTAAAATGTTTTCTTTATATTCATGAATGTGATTGATTTTTGTCTGATTTCATCTTTTCTGACAACAGCCATATTGTTAAACAGATCTCACC
Source organism: Pipa parva (assembly GCA_019650415.1). Lineage (NCBI taxonomy): Eukaryota > Metazoa > Chordata > Amphibia > Anura > Pipidae > Pipa > Pipa parva. Next base: position 833 of record WMED01029584.1, read on the forward strand.
CAGTCCCATTGTTTTCTATGGTGCTTTAGCTAAAACATATTCAGGAAGTGTGTTTTAACATGTACATATTTAGCTAAAATTTTAAAGTTAAATAGCTAAATATCATACTTTATCAACACAATTTAGAATTTTTGGAAGTACAGATTGAATATATAGAAACTATAAATGCATTTGAGGCATTTTAATTTGCTGGTGTTTCTGTTCTTTTATGATTAGATTGGCATAAAGGTAATAGTACAGTAAAGAACGAAAAGGAATTCTAAACTAAAAATAAAGTCTCAGTTAATTTGATTTTGTGGCTGGCATGGGTCACTGACCCACAACAGTCCAATAAAAGGTGAAACAAACAAACAAATAATTGAAAACACAAAAAAATGACAATTTTCTTTGAATAGTAAGTATTGTTCTCTACTTCTATTTTTTATTTTTCCCAAAAGAAAACGTGAAATTCTCCTCTTTACTGCATTCATGGAAGGATATTTACAGGGGTTTCCTGCCATGCCTTCTGCTACCCTAACACCTCTTGTCCTGTCACAGACATAAGTATCTAGGTTAATATACTTATGTCATGCTTTCTTGACTCTGCTTCCTGCCACCTGCTCAAACCTCCTGCTTAGTCTTGTCCTTGGTTAAACCGTTCCTTAAACACCCTTGGGTTTTATTATATCTGTTGGGCATTCTGCTGCTTGCCCAGTATTCATTGCACTTACAGCCTAATTCACCATTGTGCGAAGTGAGCTGCGCATTAAAGGGATTCCAGTCCTGGCAAGGAGACTCGAGTGCTCTCGCCGAGACTGAAATTCCTTTAATGCACTTGTTGATGTCCGCGCTCAGGACATCAGCATGCGCATAACACCATGTGCGAAGTGAGCTGCGAAGCCTTCGGCTCACTTCGCAGCCTTTGCAGCTCACTTCGCACAATGGTGAATTAGACTATTAACCTCTGAAATAAAACCAGAAAATTTGGCAACATATTTACTTCTAACCAACTGTACACTTGTCATATTCATAATGTGTTATTTCTTTTTACTGTTAATCTAAAATATATAAAATAATAATGCAAATTGTATTTGGTATTATTTTAAACAGATGAAGGGGGAGTTAGACCAGAAATGCTGAATGTATTACACAACTCAGTTTGGGGGTGTCGTTTTAAGCTGACCAGACATGGCACATGTTTTTGGAAGACTCATCAGCAATTCAACCTAAGTGAAAAATAATTTCAACAGACCAAATATTAAGGCCAGGGCCACACTAGCATTTTCATGCCTCACCACTTTTCAGCAAATTTTTTCAGACCAAATTGTCTGAGAAAAAGCTGCATATAAAAATTTTAAATACAGTATGTCTTGTGTCTTACAGACATTTTTATGGGCAGCTTTTTGTCAGAATAGATGCAGAGACTTTTCTGAGCAAATGTACCAGAAAGTTGCCAGGCATGAAAATATGGGGCGCTGTATGTTCACAGAATTCTACTTTGCTCACAGAATAAAAATTTGTACATACAGTAAAATGCTATTTTGTATGCAAAAAAATTTATTCAGTGCACAAAATATAATTCTTTGTATAAAATCTCTATTTTTGAATGCTCACAGAATTTAATCTGCACAAAATAGCATTTCTGTGCACTGAATTTCATTCTGTGCACAAAATAGGGTTTCTGTGCATAAAATTTACATAAAGTCTATTCTAAATTTCATGACCAATTAAGCTTTTATTCAACACAGCTATTTCTTTGCCACATGATTCCATTTTGTAGCACAAAATATGTTTGTTGTTTCGTTATAATGACCTGTAATAGTTTTGTACACCATTAGAATTTTTTTGCCACAAGATACTATTTTATAGCACAAAATTCATTTTATAGTAAATTGTGTGACCAATATTAGTTATGTACACCAAAAATGCTACTTTTTAGTACAAAATACAAACATGTTTTGTCATAGAAGCCCTCCTTTTAACAAAAATACTCACCTCAAATATATTTAGGGTGAAATTTATTAAAGTTGGAAAGATCGCTCTCAGTCTGAGTTTATCGTGCGAGATCTCGCTTTGTTTCCGGGAGATTAGCATGCCAGTTTTTCAATCGCAATTTTTCAATTAAAATGTAGCCATACTACCAATGTAAAATATGGCTACCTTTCCAACGCACAATTCGATTGAAAAACTTACACAGTAATCTCATGTGAACAACACGAGACCTCATGAGATAAACTTGGAAAGACTGCTCTTGGTCTTTATTACTTTAATAAATTTCAGTTAGTGTCTCAAAATGCAATATTGTTTAAGTAATTAGTTTGCACAGAAGGTTTACTTTGTGGCACATAAAATTTTGTGACATACATAATTGATTTTTGTATCATTCACTATCATTCTGTGACAGACAAAATTATATTTCATGACACCAACAAAGCAATTTGTGGATGAAAAATCTTTTTTGTAACATCAAGTCATGATTTTTGAAGAATATTTTGTGATCACAAAAATGTATGAAACTAAATAATGAATTTTAAAAAACAACAAAATGTTACATGCCGAACAATATTATTTTTTGTTTGCAACTTTCATTTTTATGTAGCACAAAACCAACATTTGGTTTACAAAAATGACCAGCGAGCAAACGGCACCCTATATGAAAATGCTGTGGCTGCAACATAGCACTCATGTTTATCAAAAAGCTGCAGAATCAATAAAAAAAAATAAAATTGAAGAATTAGTCGGACAACTGAGCAATATAATAACTTTAATATATTCTTATTGAATTTTAAAAATCTATGAATGACCTGCCTTAATTTAATGTAAATTAATGAATCTCTTATTTAAAGCATAATAACTCCTGATATCAAATAACCCGTGTAACACCTTCATTTACATCTTAGTAAATGTAATTATTGCTTTCTAATAAGAATGATCTCTTGATTAGTTGTTCAGATTTCAAAATGATTGTTAAAAGGGATTAGAGGACAATAATGCAGAAGGATTGTTACCCAGAATAAACATAAAACTTCTTGTGTCTATTCTTGTGTTGGCTTTTATTTTTACAGTGAAAGTAAGCCATGTGAAAGGGTGTAGTTCTACTGCATGAAAAATATGTGACCTATTTAAAGTTCCCTTATCGGCAGCCTATGTTTATGTGTGAAAGTTTGTTTATTTTGTGCAATTATAAACCTCATAGAGCATCCTATTCTACAGCAGTGTAGAAGGGAAATCTCTTTGTTTTGGGCTCCAAGAAAACATGAACGATTTCCCGGTATTTTATGAATCCATGAAGTGAACATATAATTTTTTTTTTTAGAAAACTGTATAACTGTCAATAAACGCAAAAGGGAAGAGAGAAACGCTTCTACAGACATAAGTCTGAAATCAGTTTTATACTATACTTTTATAATCTTTTTATCTCCCATTTACATCCTTAACGTCAGGGAAAAAAAAGATTACGTGTTGTGGTATACCGCCATGGACTGATCTTGCCTCTGGGACTCCATTTGGAAAGCCCTGGATTATGTATTAGAGAAAAGATATATTGTACAATATAAAATTCTGTTGTATATACTAGGAAAGATACTGGAAGGTTTTAAAAGCTTAAAAATATTCTCCCATAAATGCAGTTCAATTCAGTATATGAAGATTAGCAAACACCACCTTCTATTATAATCCCATTTCTATTAAGTAATCAAACACTAAAAGCCTCCTTCCTTTCTGCAAAGCGGAACTACATAGAGCAGTAATTCTCTGCCAAAAACCCATCTGCTTTCTACAGATCAATCTCAATAAACTTGTAAAGTACAAATTAAAGCTGCAGCACTGATGGTTTTGAGATGTTCCACTGGCTGCTGCATAGCAAGAAAATAAGAACTCTGAATGCTGAATCTTTCAGAGACAGGTTACAATTTGCCCACTCAGTCACTGCTAATTTTATACACATACTTCTCATACTTACCGCATTATGAACTCTTTAAAGCACAATCTCAACTTGTTGTGATGTCTATACATTTTCGGATCTGCTGGAATTTCAGCAAGAAACACTTGGGCTACCTCTAGTGGTCCCTGTTGAAAATAACATAAAGAATGTACCCAGGATATTAAGGACAAAAAACGAAGGAAAAGAGAGAGAGTATTCATTTAAGAAAAAGGAGCACACTTTTACTGAAATAGAACATATTCAACATTTTCACTTTTATCGCTGTAATTAAATTATTGCTACAATTTCTCTCTAAATGGAAGGAGCAATCACTATAACAAAACTAAATTTAAACTTAAAGGCATCTTCAAATACAGTAATATTGATAAATCAGTCCATAGGAAAAATGAAGCTGTACATTAATTATAAGTATTTAGGTTATATTTATTTTGTCTTGAACAAAAATTAAACTATCAAGACACTGAAAACAAGCAAAATGCTACTATACAGTATATATATACACACACACACACACACACACACACACACGTGTCCTTTCTGTGAATTAGATATGAAAGAAAGTAGAGGGAAAAAAATGATTATATTATCCATAATAAAGTAATTTTCCCTCCACTAAAAACACTAATGTGTGACAGTATAAAATAGACTTGGCTACCTTTCCATCAAAAAACTCAATAGAAAAGTTTCTATCTGTAAAAATATTGATCAATTTTTATCAAAAAGACAGTCGAGATCTCGTGGGATAAACTTGAAAATTTCGGCCTTTTCAAGTTTTTTTGAATTTCGCCCTTGCAAGTATTATACATTTATAATCAGATCATGCAACTCTACAGGAAAATCAAGAAAACAACCAGTGAAAATATACCTGGTTCACAGTGGCGCCAACTGAGCCTTGAAGCAGCATTTGAAGCAGTTTGGCATCAGGTGGCTCCTTGTTGGTTGCAACAGCCAATTCCTGTGTTTTTTTCTGCATATCTTCTATGGCAACTTCTATTGGTGTGAGTATAAACTTGGAAAAAAAGGGAAACCAAAGATGGATTACAAAACCGTTCAAGCAAAATGAAACTATTTAATTATATTAAGATTGTTATTGGGGGGAGGGGGGGAAATGTATCAGTAGGAGCAAAGTCTACCCAGCTCTGATAGCCAATAGCACCAATCTATAGTCAGCATTACTCTAGCAACACTAGGGGGGGAATTCACCAAGCTCCGAAGTGAGGCGCGTAGTGTTCGCCTCACTTTGGAAAAACTGAGATGCGCATGCTGATGTCCTGCACGCGGACATCAGCATGCGCATTAAAGGGATTCCCCTCCCGGTGAGAGCACTCGAGTCTCCTCGCCGGGAGGGGAATCTCTTTAATGCGCATGCTGATGTCCGCGTGCAGGACATCAGCATGCGCATTTCAGTCTTTCCGAAGTGAGGCGAACACTACGCGCCTCACTTCGGAGCTTGCTGAATTCCCCCTAGATCTGCTGTTTACAAGTTAGCCTTTATCACATTCTTGGTCAGCAGATGTCATGTTAAAAGAAACATTTTAAAATGAATGGTTTATAACAGCTTTATATCAATGCAGCTGATGTGAAGTACACCAATGCACAACCATTCCCACAATACCTCTTCTTTCTGGATGACATTAATGCGTGTTTTGATGTAAGGGAAAGCATGCATGGTGGTTAATATAGTTTTCCTCTTGTATTGCTCATTAAGTTCTCCCCTGGGCCTCCCGTCTCGAGTGAAAGGAGTAGTATACATAAAACGCCGGAGGTTGTAGTTCTTTTCAAAATTGGTCACCCTATACTTTATTTCATACTCTTCAAAGTAAGGCTCCACAAAGGTAATTTGTATGTAGGCCTGAGGGAATAAACAGTGTAGTGTTAAGAGTAAATACTGATCAAACTCAGGAATTAAAATATTTGTGCTTTAGTTAAAGGAAATGTAATTCCATCAATTTTAGAACATAAGGTATGTATTAACAACAGCAGTTTTGTAAAAGTAGACAGCTTAATTTCAAATAAAGGACCGCTCATCTTGCCAATAGACAACAGCCATGTTAATACTGGTTTGGGAAAAACAAGCGACTTTTAAGATGTGGTGGCTGTAGCTGCCAAATAAGTTTCTATGAGTGAAAACACCTCCCCCTGAAGTATTTAGAGAAATAAAATTAGGCTGTCTTGGAAAATAATACTACACCATAGGCCAATGCTACAGATTACACAAAAGTGCTCATTGCAGACTATCACAAATAGCCTTCCTTCAGCAATGACATCAGTAGTACAAAGCATTGCACAATGTAGCAAATGACTACCATACAGTGTCTGCCCTATTGTCAACCAAGCTGGCTCTTCAAGCTGGTTCCCCACCCCCTGCTTACATATCCCTCCCTTCTTCCCATGGTACAATTCATTTTAACTAGAGATGTATTTTTCCAATGATCTCTACTTTCCAATTAGTTCCAGGCAAAATGTAATTTAAATAATTTTTACTGTCCTTCTTCACCTAACAATGTTCCTTCATGGAACTAAAGTAATCAGTTTGAAAGAAATATGTGTCACTAATAAGAATAGAGCTGTCATTTCACTGACTCATCTTGTCTGTCAGAGCCAACCTATATGAGGAAATACACTGGCAAAACGAAGAAGCACAGGCCTTTGTGTCTGACGACTTACCACTACTAACAGAGTTATTGATTTATTTTAAGCAAAAGAGTCTTAAAGAGTACAATAAGTTTTCCTTACCTTATTAGGGTCCAGTTTGGATTTATCCACGGGAATAGAGTCTTTAATCACCTCTACAGCATCCTCCCCAAAGCAGTGACCATAAAAGCCCTACATTTAACAGAGACCCACTTCATTAAGTTAGATAAAAAAAAAAACTACACTATAAACTTGGTGATTTCATATCCATGGTAGAGATTTATTATTTGTCTTTCAAGTGGACCCAATTGACACCAGTCTGCATCCATGTGGCCAAACCCTATTGGGAAGCTAGCTGGAACCAAAAATGTAATTATGAGTGAAGCAGGATCCCAAGGATCCTTTATCCTGTTGGCAAATGGAAGAGTTTTTTTTTTCTCATGTTTCTTCTAGTCAAATAACTGCAGCTGCATACTTCAATGAATATCAACAGACTGCAATTACAGAAATAGGACTGACTTTCTGTAAGATTCAGGAATACAACATTCATCCTTAATGGGACACAAAGGGGGTAATTCATAAAGCAGCGAAGTGAGCTACGATGCGTTCGGCTCACTTCGCTAATAGTAGTATGCGCATGCTGATGTCCTGTACGCGGACATCAGCATGCGCATTAAAGGGATTCCCGTCTCGGCGAGAACAAAAGAGTTGCCTCGCCGAGACGGGAATCCCTTTAATGCGCATACTACTATTAGCGAAGTGAGCTGAACACATCGTAATTACCCCCTAAAGGCTTTGGGTGATAATTAGCTATATGCCAAGGCCTGAACATCAAAACACAGGAAAGACTGATGCCCAGGGCTCATAGGGACTGTGTGTGCTTGTGTGTGCATGTGTGGGGGGAGACTAAGGGTGCTCCTAGATTGTATGCATGGAGGGTGAACACAGCTTCAAGATAAAGTGCAGTGATTCTCATTTAAACACTACCAGATTATCTGGCATGTAGCTTTGCAGCAACCAAAACCTATAGTGTGCTTTCATACCATCAACCTCTCCCCTCTTCTTCTGTGTACATATCCCAGTCTGCACATACATAATAACCAGCTTTGTTTTATTATGTGTAAACCTCTTAGAAAAATTTAAACAAAACTTCTTTATATTAATGAAAAATTTCCTTTAATCACTGAACTTTTTAGTTCTAAAAAACAGTGATCAAATTGTCCCATGCTGTACGAATGGAAAATAACTGTTTTTGGGGGAGGAGGTGCTGGTTAAAGGCCCAATGCAGATTTTGTACAAGGGCTCATGACTTTACAGTAATGCCACAGGATTTTATACAGAGGTGAACTAACAAAGAATCACAAACTGCCACCTATCCATGAAACCAGGACTGGTCCTAACTGTAGGACACAGTACTATGGGTGATGGATCTTAATAGGTCCCTCAAAAGAAAGTCTGGACCATCGAACACCATGAGTAGCTGGGCATCATCACTAGGGCATCAAACACCATGAGTAGCTGGGCATCATCACTAGGGCATCAAACACCATGAGTAGCTGGGCGCAGAATTGTGTCTGCACCTGATACATGTGCCTAAAATGCTGTAAAGATGGACACGGGCATGTTCCACAAACAAAAAAATGGCTAATTTTTATTAGTATCTAACAGCAATCTACTGCTAAACATTGCATACACTAAAACATATTGTGATAATAGCATCCTTTAATGTCAGATAATAGTATCCTTTAATGTCAGAAAGCATTTGGCATGTTTATTTGAAAAAGAGATGAGGAAATCATTTTTACCTCTAGTCTGTGAGATATTTCAGCTAATTTTGTGATTGTAGGTTCCTTATAAATGTACTCTTGTTCATCTAGATCTCCAAATTTCGAGCCATAGAATCCCACACGGAAATATGTTCCGAACATTCTCTTTTCACCCTGATACCAAACATGCAATGGCAATGTATTTAGTCTCATAAGAAATCTAGAAATGCTGACACCAACAGCATAAACCAGCAAAAAACAAACCACACAGTGACAGATGTATTACAGCTGGAAGAAAAAGTGACCATTATCTGGATTTCTACATGAATGCTTAATTACTTTCATTTGTAAACCACAATTATAAATAATGACAGTGTAATGTAAATGCATGTGTAACCTCCTAAATAATAATAAATAGCTCATTCCGGATTTTTGTGTGTTAAAAATATTTTTGCAGTGCAGAGTTGATCAAGTACTGTTTAAGTGAGTGCTTTGTTTTACTTTACCATTGCTTATTATACAATTTCACATGCTAAAATAGTGGAGGCAGTGCCCAGCGCAATGCAATCAGCCTGGCTGCACCGCTTACTGTTCTGTACTTCTCCTCTTGGCATACAGAAGAGCAGGTACAAATAAAAGCATTCTCAATTCTCCAGTCTGGTTTGGCAATTTTGTTAACTTTTATTTTAATTACAGCAGCCAGACAGATGTAGGTTTACTCTGTATTTTGGATAATTGTTACGTTCATGATTCAACCTCTTTTAATTATCAGATCAGACAGACAATGCAGAATTCTGCTGTTAAATTTTCCTGCTACTAGAGGTTCATTGGTCATTGTAAGTTGTCTAGATTTCAGTGTACTTGCTTCTTTTATAAGACCCACAAATGCAGCCAGAGGGCTGGGTGGAGACAGAGATATTATCCTGGCTAGAAATCAATAAGGAGGGCCTTTAATGAAAAATGTTATACTGCACATTGCTATGTAGCATACCTACCGTGTTTTCCCTATAGTAAGACACCCCCGATGGTAAGACGTAGTGGGGGTTTTAGTGGGGTCGGCTAATGTAAGACGTACCCCGAAAGTAAG
>WMED01029587.1:0-10241 GCA_019650415.1 Pipa parva
ATTGCACTAAACCAGTAAATAGCTATTGCTACAGCTGGTACGTTTTCACTGTCAATGTATTTCCTGCATGAGGGAGGAACAAAAAACTTCAGGGCTAATTTATCAGGGATTTTAGTTATGATTTGCCCACCCTCCCTCCATCTGCCGCATATATTAGTTACCAAAAGGTTTTTATTCGATTTTTCTACAAACTATCAATTTCAGGACTCTAGTATGTAATGTTTACCATATTTGTATCTTTCAGGAACAAAATCTTATATAAATACATTAATAAAAAATCTTTGGCGATTCAAATACGACAAAAACCACATTCATTGAGGAGCATTAAAGCCAACCAAAATACCGTGAAGTCACAAGAAGGTAAATGAAATGATAAATGAAAGCGGCTTACTTTAAAACTACGATGTTAAAATTCAAATAAAGTTCTGTAAAATTGCATTGAAATTGTGAAGATGAATGTATCACCCTTAATAAATACGCTATGACAGGTGACGCAGAAAAGTGAGACTGTAAGAGGGCAGATTAAAAAGTGAGATAGGGTGTGAAAGAATTAAAACAGTTCATGGAAAGTATTTCAATAATCAAGCAGGACTATAGGATTTAAAAGCAGGTGATTAAAAAAGAATTATGGGATGCACTATATAAACTGAGATTGTTCTTAGGAGAGCTGATGAGTAGTGTTGAGCGATGATGATGGCAATTGGACTGATTATCGATTTTTGAAACCATCGAATGGATAATCGTTAGCCAATGACAATTATTGCCAATAACAATTATGACTATTTAAACCATAGCCAGCAACAGTGCAGCTACAATTTAGAACCCAATTATTTCCCTATGGAACAAAACCACATAAAAAAGAGCTAGGCTGCTGAGAAAAGATAATTATGTGATTATTCTGTTGTTACAGTTGTCTGCTGCACTCAGAAACATCCTATTGAATGTCCCTGAAACCATAACCAGCAAAAGTGCAAGGCTTGAGTAAGGCTTTAAGCCAAATTATCTCCCTATAGAAGTAGTTATGTAAGACCAGCTCTAAATTAGATCTTAGCCAAAAGGCCAAGAACTAGACCCCATTCTCCATGATGATGTCTAGGAGTAGCAGGGGCTGGTTTTCTAGCTGCTAAAAAAAAAAAAAAAATCTGGTAGCCTATAAAGTCATATATTATTACGCTTAGGGAGAGTAAAAATGAAAGACAAGTGAGTATAGGTGATATATTTTATTGGCTAACAGAATAAATGATAAATACAAGCTTCATCAGGCAATAAGATGAAACTGCGACAATTTTATACAGGAGGGTAAAAAAACTACTCACAAAGAGAGTAATTCTGGGAATCAGTACTAATCTGAATACAGTTTATATTATTCAAATTAGAACTTATCCACAGAATTACACAGTGCCACCTGTTGGTGAGAATTTGAACTGTTTTGAAGTTAGTACTAATCCACAGATTTACAGAATTACACAGTGCCACCTGTTGGTGAGAAATAGAATATAAACTGTATTCAAATTAGTACTGATTCCCAGAATCACTCTCTTTGTGAGTAGTTTTTTACTCTCCTGTATAAAATTGTCGCAGTTTCATCTTATTGCCTGATGAAGCTTGCATTTATCATTTATTCTTTTAGCCAATAAAAGGTATCACCTAAACTCTCTTCTCTTTCATTTTTACTCTCCCTAAACATAATAATACATAACTTTATAGGCTACCTGAGTTTTTAAGGAGCTGTAAAAGTTGCCCCTGCTCCTTCTAGTGATTATTATTATGAATGGGTTTAGTTCTTTGCCTTTTGACTAGGATATAGTTTTGACCTGGGCTTGCTTAATTTCTTCAATAGCGAGATAATTTATAGTATAATATATAATAATAACAATAGCAGCAGCCTAGCCATTTCATGTGATTGTGTTCTGGTGCAGTGACTGCCAAAGAAGTTTAAGACTGAGGCATGGTCTACTAATACAGCTGGTGGGGTTATACTTAATTACTTCCATAGGGAAATAATTGGGTTTTAAACTATAACTGCACTGTTGCTGGTCATGGTTTATATTGCTGGCTTATCTTTGCTCGATATTATCGAGTGACCACGATAATCGGTACGATTTTTGCAAAATCATCGGATCATCGATAACACCCGTAATAATCGTACCAATTTCAACTTTTCTCGATATCATCGCTCAACACTACTGATGAGTTAACAAACAGAAATTGGGGGTCTGTCTAATAGACAAAGAAAAATTAGTGATTTGGTGATTGTCTAAAACAACTGTAAGTGCGGTGAGCCGGTTGGCGCAGTGGCTAGCACTGCTGTCTTGCAGCGCTGGGTCCAATTCCACCCTGGATTTCATCTGCATGGAGTTTGTATGTTCTCCCCGCACTTGGGTGGGTTTCCTCCGGGTGCTCTGGTTTCCTCCCACAATCCAAAAACATACATCTGTGTGTGGCTAAAATGAGAAACTAGATTGTAAGCTCCACTGGGCAGGGACTGAAGTGAATGATGAATTTCTGTAAAGCGCTGCGTAATATAGTAGCGCTATATAAAAATGAATAAATAAAAATTATAATAAACAAATAAAATAATAATCCCGTGATTGAAAGAAGTTAGATTGTTGTGTTAGACTGATAATGACTCATTTTTCATAATCATTCTGAAGGGTTATCAAGTAGACTGAATTTAATGTTGGCTCAGATGACATCATTCTGTTTATACTGTGACCTCAAATTACAGTTTTTTTTCTCATGATCCTACACCAAGATGATTTTTGCTGACGCCTTGCCTGAATAGTAGGTAATGATGTGATTTGCATCATTAAAACAAACAGTTTGCCTGCAAGAGATTCTGGTAGAAATGTTTTGCTGACTAATGCTCTGTTGGGAAATGGATGGTCAACCTAATTACAGTTACTTGTCTAAGAGTGACATTAGAAGACAGAAAGTCCTTTACTTGCCAGAACAGAAATTCTGTCGGAATAAACAGCATCATTTATTTTTTTCATGCACATCTCAGTACATATGTACGACTTATTTCCATGCTGAAGAAATGTCTTGTCCTGTCAAAATAAATGGCTTTATACCACGTTTTACTCACCTCTCATGATTAAAGGGATAAAAAAAAAAACTCCTGCAGTTTTCTTGATTTTCTTGATGATAATATTTTCCAAAATTACCAAAAAATTGAATTTAGTGGAACTGGATTATAATAAAAAATGTTTTTTCTAGATGCATCTAGAATATGTGCTTCAACTGGTGAAAGAATTAGGGTTTTTTTTTTATTCCAATCACATGCAAATAAAGAAGAGAAGGCGTAGAAATGTCAGCTAATATGGGTCAGGTTTTCTCATGTTTAGTAGACCAATAAATGATTAGCATATCTTGGTCAAGTGCAATTAGAAAAATAAAATAAAGCATTTGATTGGTTGCTGTGGGTTACTAGATATTGGCAAATGTTGAGACTTATACAGCATTAGCCACTCTAAACTTCTGGAATGATTCATTGAGACTCTTTAAGTTATCTTAAATTACCTAGACTCAACCAGTATTTATAACTTTCCTCATTCCAGATAACAGCCTTCACATTTTAATCAAGCCACACTAAATAAAATCCATCCTGTGATTTTAGTCACTCCCTCTGTCTATGTCCTGGGCACTGCTCACTTCTGAGCATGCTTAACCAAATCTCTGCACCCCAGAGAAGTAATAAGTGGCTTTTTACTTAAATGTTTGCTACATAATTGTGGGTGGCAGTAAAGAAAACACCTGAAGTTTCATAATGCTTAAAGGGTACATTTCAATGCCTGTGATTTCCAAAGTTTCCTTGTTGCAATTCAGCTTAAAAAAATTCTGATAGCTCTACTGAGGAACAATATGGTGTCTATATCTGATACACCTGTATTGGAATTAAAATGACTTACTTTGATGTCCAACAACTTCAGCTAAAAGAAAAGATCTGTGTTGATACCATCTAGATGAGAACATCACAAAATAAACCTTTATTAAGGATTATATAATTGTTTAAATAGAATTTACCTTTACATGTTTTTTTCCTTTTACTATAGAAAATGAGACTGCTTTCTGAAGCAGGTAATATATTTTAATGGAGCAACATAACATTCATTTATAGATGAAATACGAAACGCTGAAAATCTCAAGGGTTTCTCCTTGAAGCAGAGGTAGGAAATGTAGAAGAAATATCTTGTCTGGTTCAGCTCTTGTGCTTTTCTTTTTTGGCCCCCCTGAAATGCAGTTCGCTAAAAAGTTTTAATCGAAACAGTAGAAAAAAGCGTGTCGCAATTTCAGACTCTTTCTACAATTCATCCATAAGATCAAAACATTTTTCTTGTTTTTTTATTTATTTTATTTTATTTGTATAGATGAGTTGTGACATTAACTTGGTGGAGCTGTTTCTACAGCAGATTTAATGCGCTGGAAGTGGTTTTTCCATTATTGAGTTCTTTGTATAATCCTAATTGCTTTGGCGAGTTAGTGGAATAAGGGTCATTATCACAACCTTGTACAACAAAGCTGTTCTCTGATTCTGTTGCGTTTGAGTGTTTTCTACTTGAACTTTTGTAGCAACCTGATAATTTTCTCATCTAATAGTGAATGAGGTTGGAGTGGGTGGCTGCAGAGGCTTACTTACCTATTATGGAGTAAGGAAAAATGGTTGAATCACTCAAAAGTCACAAATCTGCCTCTCAAGTAAGATCAGCCCCATACTGATACCTTAAGAGGAATAAAGTATTTTATTTGTTTTCTTGAAGAAAAACAAAAAAACATCTGAAATCCACCACACGTAATAGAGGGTTTATAAAATATTTTCCTCCTCAAATACTTTTATATTGCAATATGCTCTTCTCTGGAATTCAATCAAGCACTTCCCCTCCCTTTTCTCAGATTTCTGATTAATTTACAGTCGGACGATCTCACTTCACATTGAATTAGATGTGATGTAGTTAGATGTATCATTTAGTTAGTGTCTACAATATGTACAAGACACAATGGTCAAGTAGATACCAAGAAACCGTAGCTTTCCATAAAAGAAACAATTTTGAAGGGAGATATTTATAAAATTAAAAAATATTTTTACTAATATTCATTTTTATTACACTCAATAAGACCAAATTTATTGCCGAAAAGTGCCTTGTTTAGGATGTCAGAAATCTATTGTTCCCTATGGAGATGATCCTACGACATAGTCAACGTCAGACCAGTTTTCCCATAGAAAATAGCATTAATATCGAATTCAAATGAAAATTGAATGGGACCACCATAGAAAACACTGAAAAGGGTGCCAGTTTTAACAATTCAATATTTTTCATTATCAGTCTATTTTCAATGTGCCTATTTTTGTTCAACCTTATATAAACAAATATCACGCCATCTTTAATTTCTTAGAGAAATATCACGCCATCTTTAATTTCTAAGATACCTTAACCTGGGCTCCAGTCTCCTTCTAACATTGTTATAGTGTGACAGTGAGTATTTATATTTCTCCCTGTATGAAAGGTCTCGGTCTTTATGAGTTTATTGAATGAGAACTTGCATTGTTCTTGTGAGATTTTTTTGGGATTTTTTGAGATCGAATTTGTTGATCTCGATTTTTCTAATTTTTCGATGGAAAGGTAGCCATACTTTACATTAGTTGTATGGCTACCTTTTTATCGAAAAATCAAAATCGAAAGAACTCGATCTTGAAAAATCAAAAAAAATCTCATGACAATAATGCACAATCTCTCTCGATAAACTCAGAAAGACTGAGGGGGGAATTCACGATTGTGCGAAGTGAGCTCCGAAGCCTTCAGCTCACTTTGCACTGACTGATATGCGCTCGCTGATGTCCTGCACATGGACATCAGCAAATGCTTTAAAGGGATTCCAGTCTCGGCGAGAACAAAAGAGTTGCCTCGCTGAGACTGGAATCCCTTTAAAACGCTCGCTGATGTCCGTGTGCAATACATCAGCGAGTGCATAACAGTCTGTGTGAAGTGAGCCGAAGGCTTCGGAGCTCACTTCGCACAATCGTGAATTCCCCCCTGAGAGCGGTCTTTCTGAGTTTAATACATTTCACCATAGGACTTCAAGTATTTATCCAAATGTAACAGTGACTTTACAGGCATTTAGTTTGATTCATTTATTGAAAACTCAAACAACTACAACAAACATATCTATATAACAACCTCAAGTACCCCTCATTGTCCAGATCAAAGTCTACCTACTTCCCCCAAGTCTATTATGTTTGCTCAGTATTTCATTCCTTCCTCTAGTGCTGGGGTCGGCAATCTATTGCTCCTGAGCCAGATGTGACTCTTTTGATGGTTGCATCTGGCTCTTTGACTGTAACGAGTGGTGCTCACATGCAAGAACCGCTCGTTACAGTTTGCCAGCTAATCATCGGCAAGTGCTGTAAAGAAAAGCTCTCTCAGCGCTTCTGGGTTGCTAGCCAATCTGGAGCCACTGACATATCCAGCTTCCAGGTTGCTAGCCAATCTGGAGCTGCTGACGTCACCTATGTGACGTCACATATGACATCAGTGGCTCCGGATTCAAAAGGGCTGAGCAGAGCTGCACATATATGGCTCTCTCAGCCCAAAAGGTTGCTGACCTCTGCTCTAGAGCATACAGTTCCTCCACGAGGCCTTGGATTTCCAACCTCATCTTAGACCTACATGTAAAAAAATTTAAAAAAAAAACACCTAATACATTATTTCTTTACTTTTTATTCATGTCTTTTACCTGTGATGCCAATTTTTGGTAATTTCTTGATGGTTTTTTATTTATTTGTTGCATTTCTTTGAAACAAAGTCTATTTTTACTCTACGAGTAAAGCAAAAATGGCAAATATTTTCAAACACCTTAAAGAATAGATCCTGTACGTGAAAAAAATTTGCCTAATTTCAGTCTAATAATATTCTTTTATGTTCTTCGATCTCCCCATCTTATCTGAAAAAAAGCTTGAAGGTTTCTTTTTTTTTTTTACAGAAAAGCGTTGAAAATAGAGGAAAAAAAAAATCAAATTAATTCCCGAAAAAGAAATATATATATATATATATATACACAGAGATAAGGAGATTATATCATTGTTTGAACGTTATTGAATGAGACGACTATAGGGAATTCACCTTGCTTTTTCTCTTTTATCAGAAGGGAAACGTTGCCGCCAGCCATGTGAATTCATAAAGTTTTCAGGGTACTGTGTATATCGAATGTGATTAACTGACTCCTTACATCTGACAGTGCTGCAAGGGAGAGTGAAAAACTATTTTACGGTTATCTAAAAGTGTTTTGAAAGACTTATTTGTATGTCTTTGTTGCTATGTTTAAAATCTCAGCTCTACAATAGGGAAAGCGTGGAGAAAAAATATATTGCTTCCGTGCGGCGACTGTCTGCAGATTGCTTAACCACAAAACAAAACAGGGCCGGCAATAAAAGGGTTGTCTTTTAAGGGGTGGATGAATTGTTGAAAACAATTCTCAGGCACACCCACATTTATGACACTGGAAGTGGGCTGAAAGCTGATTGACTTAAACAGGGCCAGTTTTAGATGAACTGGGGACATGGGCAAATAGTGGAGTCCCATCACTGCTTCCACCAACCTCCTCATTGCACCCTAATTTCAAAAGGGTCCTCAGAAGCTAAGACAAGAGTCTGCTAGGGATTGAACAGAAAGAAGAAATCTCTAACCAGCTTTAACTCGTCTCATGATCAGCAGGAGGAGATGGTAATTCTGGAGTAGCACTGTGATGAGAGGTGCTGGGAGTTCTATTGAAGTCAAGGGCCCTGGAAAATTGCCCACTTTGCACCAGCCCTTAACAAAGCCTCTGAAGAGTAGGTCCGATCCACTTGGAAGTTAACTGGACACTCGCTTTGATGGATGTGATAAGGGACTTGACCAGTGACACAGAAATAGTGTAGCCTTTTCAGTGTTTCATCATGTTACTTTTCAGAACTTTGCTTTGTTTTTACCTTACTCTGTTGAGTCTAGACAGGCTCTCTGGGGTGATTCCAAGGGTTTAAGGTGGGAAGATAATTACAGATCACCTCCATCACTCCAACACTGACTCCTGCTTCAAAACACAGTCGATCTTGTTTTCTTCTGTTCCAGCATCACAATCATCTTCTGGTTCAGGCCTCTTCTTCATCGTTGCTTTTTTTTTTTTTCTTTTGTGCATGTTCAGAAGCAGTTTGAATATGCGCAGAAGAGAAAAATTCACTGATATAAAAGAAGAAGCAGGAAGTGAAGGAGATCAAGGTAGTGGAAGAGAAGGAAAGAACATTGGATGGATCTTGAAGCAGGAGTCAACAGTGGAATGATGGAGGTGATCTGTAAGTATTTCCCCTCTCCCCTCCCCCCTGAATAATTGCCCCAGGACAAGGGGTGGGGACAACCAGTATCAACCTTCAGAGTGATAAGAGAATTACCCACAATACAATAACTATTTAGTTAGCTAGGCAGTTAGTACTAGCAAGCCATTTTTCCAAACACGGCGTAACAGTATTTCTAATTAGTATTTTGAATATTCTCAGACGTTATTGAGGGACTTCACATGCTAAAGTTTTATATTCTACCATGCTCAGATGAAAGAGTACAACCAGCCCTCTCTGTTCCATAAAATCCTACAAGTTATTATCTTATGTCCATATTCTATTCCACGATTCTCTGTTAAATGCCAGATAACGCTTCTAGGTCTTTCTAGAGTCCCCCGTAGGGGAAAGTATATTTTTTATAAGACAAAGTACAATAATAGAAGGGACTGCTTTTCCTTTGGAATAATATCAAAATGTATTTTAATTTTAGTAAACGCTTGTTCAAAATAGTTTCCTTTGTAAATGTCATACTTGTTATGCATCAAATTGACCTTTTTCCCCCCATTCGATTTTACCCCTCCAAGCATGTTTACATCACTCTCTTTCCACGGATTTATCTTTACATGGAATCGTTCAGCGCTGGTTATTTACAGTGCAATTAGCAGCACTTAATAAAATAAAATAAAAAGCACAAATAATCAACATGGTGCAGCAAGCTGCGTAATTACTGGGACGTAATTTTACAGACGGGGAAAAAAGGAATAGGCATTAAAAGTAATCGCCTCTCACCTTTAAACACATGAAAAGCAAGGTGCAATTATAACCTCCCCCCTTTAAATGACATATTGCTAGAGCCTTGTATTATATTTATAATTTATTGAGATGGTAGAGAGACCTTTAATGGTTGGGGGACAAAAAAAATGAAATCCCCCGCAGATACATTTGTATTGATGGTTTAATTTATAATACCGAAATTAGTCCTTACAGTCTTTGAGAACGAGCTTGGATTAATTTTCTTAGTGCTTGAATTGAAATCACGCAGGAACTAATTGTTTATGTCTGATTGATACCAGTGCTGATATTTCAGACTGTAAAGAATGCGATTGAGATGCAGGTTTGTTTGTTTTTTTTATAGTATAAATGAAAATCTTTGTTTTAGTTCTTATTTCAATTTTTATTTTATTTTGAAATGAAATATAATCAAGCCTCCTCGCCCACAATTCTCCCTCCTCTTCAACTCGTTCATTCCTGCGGGGGGATCTGAATAGGAAATATACTATACATATTTGGACAGGCCACAATGGAAATCATTTTGCAGCAATTGACTGTATTATTAATTGGCTTTATAGTTCGTTTCGTTTGTTTAGACTGTTCAACCAAAGAAACTCTTTATTTTTTTCTTCATTTATTGTAACCATTTAAGTAATTTGCACAGTTTTAGGTTTCCCTTCAAATTCAAAACAAATAGGTAACGTTCCACTTTATTGATGTTAAAAGACATAATATCAGATAATTAAAAGGTTTGTCAAGGGCCAGAATGCTCTGGGACATGTCTCAGGAACACATACAGCGACTCTCTAAAGTTTGAGGTTAGGAATTTACTGTATATTTTGAAGTGTAAATTTTCACTTACTGTAAATGCTTGAATTCAACAGAATTTGCCAATTTTGCTTATTCAGCAAAGATTGAGGGGGTTATTGGCTAAAGTCCGAATTGTTGTGTAAAGGTGCAAATTCATCAGCTACAGAAAGCTGCAATAGACTGTGACTGTCGCAGTCACGGCTTTATAATGAGAATTTTGTCAGTGCCGCGACTTTACTATGGAAGTATTGCCGCAGTCGCTACTTTACAATGGGATTATTACATCCCTTTCATATATGTGCCCCTGTCCCTAGTTCATCCTCACAATGTGCCACTAACTGTATATAAGTGAATA
>WMED01029588.1:0-10241 GCA_019650415.1 Pipa parva
AGGATGCTTGGACTGGGGGAAAATGTATGTAAGTGGGTTAGTAACTGGCTCAGTGGTAGAGAACAGAGGGTGGTTATGAATAGTAAATACTCATATTGGGTTACTGTTAATAGTGGGGTACCCCAGGGGTCAGTTTTGGGTCCTCTTCTCTTCAATATATTTATAAATCACTTTGCCGAGGGATTGCGTAGTAAAATCACAACTTTTACAGATGATACTAAACTGTGTAAAGTACTTGTAGTTAATACAAAGGAGGAGAGTACTTTATTCTAGATGTACCTTGATACGTTGGAGGCTTGGGCAGGAAAGTGGCAAATGAGGTTTAACACTAACACATGTAAGGTTATGCATATGGGAAGGGAAAATGCATGTCTAGATTATTCTCTAAATGGGAAAACACTGGGCAAAACAGACAAGGAAAAAAATTTAGGAATTTTAGTTGACATTAAACTTAACTGTACCAACCAGTGCCAAGCAGCTGCTGCCAAAGCAAGTAGGATCATGGGATGCATCAAAAGAGGCATAGATGTACATGATGAGAACATAATTTTACCTCTTTACAAAGCACTTGCACTAGTAGCAGCTGAATCCATGGCGAATAAGGCCACTACTATTGCAGCTCGGCGCTTTCAGCTCTATTCACCATGGATTTGGCCACTACTAGTGCATAGAGCTGACAAGATCCAAAGGCACCTAGGAGCGCCATCATGCTCAAACTAGCTCAGTCTGTAGAAGCGCTGACAGGAAGAAGGTTAGTACTCTGAGTTTTCTTAAGCTTCTGTGAGGCACAGGAGGCTGGCATACCTGCATCCCCTTACCTGTGCCCTGCAGCAGCTGAAGAAAAGGAACATTCGCTCCATAAGACGCACGGGCATTTTCCCCCAACTTTTGGGAGAGAAAAAATGCATTTTGTGGAGCGAAAAATACAGTAATAAAAGGAATGGGTGAAATACAGTACCAAGAAAGATTATTAAAACTGAGCTTGTTTAGTCTAGAAAAAAGATTAAGGGGTGACCTAATAACTATGTACAAATATATTAGAGGTCAGTCCAGAGATCTCTCCCACAATCTATTTATACCAAGAACTGTAAGTATAACAAGGGGGCATCCTCTAAGATTTAAAGTTTCTGCTTCAACATAGGTTTCTTTTTTTTTTTTTTTTACTATAAGAACAATAAGAAAACAAAGAAACAAAAAACGATCAAAGCCAGAGGTTTGGGTAGGAAGATATTGGGGGAGATCTAGTGACCAGACAAAGGTCTAACTTTAGATCACTGAGAATATCACACAGGATCTACTGTAGTACAGAGTTACAAAATCAGAGATAAATACACATTGGCCTAAATAGTCTACTAATGAACAGCATAGCTGCGCAGCATGATGCAATGAGTTAATTGGTTAACATAAAGCCTAGTATGTGAAAAATATGAACATTTATCCTGCATTATGCTATCTTTGATTAATAGACATTCTAAACAGGAATAAATTGATCATAGAAATATTTTTGAAAGACAATAGTGCATTTTTTTAAATGTATTTATGGAATTTAATACTGAACTGACTGGATGCTTGTCATGCTCTACTAAAGTGAAAGACTTTGAGGGATGAGGGTGTATGTTGCCTGTGGGCCAATCTAACATAGTAACATAGTTTATAAGCCTGAGAAAAGCCACAAGTTCATCCAGTTCAGAAAGGAGGACACATTGATGACGTTCACGCTTTCCCATGTGACTATTGCAAAATGCCAGTGCAGAGCTTCACAGTCAGCATAGCTGGAGAAGGCTGCACTTCTCAGAGGGAATCTGCAGATTTGGATGTTGTAGAGTCACCAGCAGAGAAAGAAGATTGAGTCTACAACTGGGGGGAGGCCTAGGGCGCCAAAAGGACCAGGACAGCTTCTGAATATACCCATAATTTATCAATGATATTGTAGAGTTCTCAAATACAAGCAATTTGAATTAAATTGTTTTAATAATACCAAGAAGTAAAGGTGATGCATTGTTGCTTTAATGAAACTGTTTAAGTTTTAGAAAGTGTTTTTTGTATGTACCTAACAAGTTATAGTTTATCCAATGTTTACACATGCTATGATATATATTAAACAACATGAATGTATATGAATACATTGAATGAATAAGACTCAAGTCAAGTACTGTATAAGTTAAAAGACAGATGCATATAAAGCACCTATTGAAGGATGGGGAAAGTTGTTACAGAATAAACACTAATGAGTTCCACACTTCTGCACTAGTGTTGCAAATGAAAGTTTGTGTTTTTACTAAGCTTAGCTGAAGCTTAAGTCCATACACACAGCTTACTACTGGGACAAGCCTAGTGTGCCAAGGTACTTTGATTGCAATTATAGCATGACCGTTCAAGGCACAAGAAAGAGTGGAGAAATACACAAGTTCTTCAAGTATGATGTAGCTGATTAAGAGAAAAGAAAAACACATGGCAAGAACTTGCAAAATGAAAACACAAAGACACTGAAAGATCTTGAAGAAAACACTTTAATTAAAATACAAAATTAAAATTACTGCTAGGCTAATTATATATACATATATATATATATTCATACCAATTTTCATATATATTTTGAGATTTCTAATACTGTATTAAAATACTGCATGTGGACTTTGGGATCTTGTGCAAGGTAACATCATATAAAATTCTAGGCATAGAAACGAAATGATAATACATAATAAAAGATGCTTAAATATTGCAGTTATAGAATACTCAAACTTCATTGCATATGTTAAAAAGATATATAACATTTACAAAATACAAGGCAACAGAAAAACATATGTTTGTACACACTGTTTATAGAAAATGATTGTCATTTTGATAACACAACAATGGTTTATATAAAATATACAATTTACAAAGCAAAAAAAACAAAAACAAATATAATACTCTTGTTTTTGGTACATACTTAAGGTCCCTGTTACAAACAAATACTATTTTTGAATATAAAATAATTGATTTTAGCAGCAATTGTTGTGGGATCTCCTTAACACAGCATTAGTTTTAGGCTGAATTTATAAAAATGTTAAACCCCTCCCTAAAAAAAAAAGTCCTTGATTTTACCTTATAATGAGGTGATTTACCAGTAGCTCTTTATTGCCATCAGTAAATCGCAAGGTCGTATGACATGGTCACATGTCCCAAAGGAAGTCCTAACCAGGTCCCCAGGGTTTTTGAGTTTACATTTAAAGAATGTTCGCTGCTTTTGCAGTGTAAACCTCCTTCTCTAAGCAGTTTACTTTTTAATGCTTATATAAATTATATTTTGAGAATCTATGAGTGATTGGTGTTCTTATTTCCTGTGATTGAACTAATTTAAAAACTAGAATGTATTTATTTCCACTAGAACACAGGATAGACTTTGTATAATAGTGCCCTCTATGTAGGCCATGGACTCTGCTTGCACCAATATTAGCTTTATGGCTTGAGCTACTTTGGTATCAAACTAGTTCAGAGATTTTAATATGATTTTTTAAACTGAGAGATCTTGATAATAATGAAGAAAACTATAGAAGAAACAATGTAAATGATCTAGGAGTGCAAATATTTTATGTACTCAGTCTACGATAGAGAGGTAAGTAATTTCATTGCAGAATCAATAACTATTGCTGAAGCTCTTTCTTGACTGTGACTTAAGCTGGATGAGTGAATAGTTGTTGACAAATGGCTTCCAGAGAACATCATCCCCTGTGAGTAAACTGGCCTTTATTGATTCTCATTAGAAAAAATAGCACTTGTAAGGAAATAGAGGTTTTTGTGCAGGTTCCAGCTCGCTCATGGAGACTACTTTTATTTGTTATCTGCTTGGCTGGAATACTCACATGTAGACTTACACCAGGGAAGGTAAACCTATGGCCTGTGTGCCAGAGAGGGCACGTAGAGCCCTCTCTGTTGGCATGTGAGCCGTCGCCAAACTCCTGCCTTCAGTACAGGCCACGGACCCGATCTGACAGTTTTCAGGCCAGATCCATGGCCTGCACTGGAGAAGCGCACATGAGCAGGGGAGTTCTCCTCCCCCAACGCGTGTGCGCTCATCCCCCTGGCGCTGGCGTGATGACGTCACTCAACCAGCACCGGCACTTTGGGGGATGCGCTCGTGGGTGACGTCACCTTTTTGACACTCCGAGCCAAAAAGGTTTGCCACCCCTGACTTACACCCACACAAACCCATGGCTCCCACATGTTACCGTAGACTCATTTCACTAGGATTAATGATTTATACATGCATGGTGTAAGAGCTTAGGCACACCATTTTTAGAGGTAGAGGCATAAGTTTAGGTTAACCATTAACATATATAAATGAGCAATGTAACTGTAAAACTAAAAAAAAACTGTAAAAAGCAATGGGCACTTTAACTTAAGAGTAAGTAGAAATGCTACTGAACATTGTGCAGATCAACAATAGGCTACAGGGCAAAGTGCAATGTATCTGAGAGACTTCTGAACAATGTGAAGTGTGACTGACAAGCAGCCGTGTGGGCAAAATGACCAATGTAACTAGTGGACAACTGGCTTTTGAACTATGTGTCATGTAACAGAGGCTTCAAAGAAATATAATAAACTATAATGCATAAAATATATAAAATATAATGAATAGGTTACTGTAATCAGTAATATCCAATGTAAATAATAGGAATCTGTGTAGTCTGCTAGTGAAAATGGTATCATAAAAGTGATTTCAGTGGGATTTGGAAAAATGCAATTTGTAGATTAAAGCAATTGATTCCATAGGGGTCATTTTGACCTATTTGCCACAAATCAAACAGTTTTGCTGCTTTTTGTCATGTTATCGCTGCTTTTTTTTCTTTTTGCTGCATGTATTTAGTGCTGAACAAAATTTATCGATATCGGAAAAGATCGATATGTATAAATATCGATGCGTTAACACTGCTACAATTTACATTATATTAATGTCGCCAATTTTACAGTCGGGGACTTAGAAACGTTTTAGTGCCCCACCTCCATAGGGAATAATGAGTTTTTGCCACCCTCAACCAGGCAAACACTTAAATTAAAAAAAAAAAGTTGGAAAGAGCTTAGTAAATTTTGATATCAACGATACTGATCAAGCAGGGAAATGTTGTCCAATTTTAGTAAATATACCCAAATGGTAAAACATCAAAGCTTCAGCCTATATGGAACTCTAAAATATAATAAACCTAGCTTAAAGTGTAAGTAAGCCCTATTTATAAAGGTTGCCCCATTAAAGTATTGTAAAGTAGAAAAACGATTAATGAAATCCTCTCTCACCTTTTTACTCTGCAGCACTTGTTATCCCTCTGTAAAATATTCCTCCTTCCTGTAGAGTATGAGGCCATGCCCCCAACCCTCTCACATTCTCTGTCTTAAAAACCAACTTTGCCGTAGTAGGAATTCAATGCTGTAGGGCTTATGCAGTGAAAGGAAAGTATCAGATAACTAAACATGCACTAGCAGAATGAGTCATTGTGCGACCTCATTAGGGGGAGGTGACTTCTGGGCACTATACAGGAAAAGCAAGTACATAAGAAATGCTAAGGAGAAAGGCTGCAGGATTAAGAGGTGATAACTCAAAAAAACAAAATCGTTTTTACTTTTCAATGTTTAAGTTTATGTTTCTACATTATAAATATAATATACTGTATATGTATAGTTTGGTCAATAACTTTACTTACACTTTAAGTATTAAAAATCAGTTTGCCATATCAGCACATTTCTTTTAAAAAAATTGTATAAAAGAAAGTTTCCTGAGGTAATGTATATACTTTTTCCAGACATACTATTTACACTTCCAATCTGAATATATCACAAATTCAAATTCTTTTAAGTCATTTAAATATAAAACTTTTTTCCCCCTTCCTTATTTGTTTTAGTTAAGGTCATATTTGGACCCAAGGAGATAGATAGTGCCACAGCGTTTAATTACTTTACATTATCTACGAACTAAAGAGGAATTAAAGCCTAAAGTTTTAGATGACAGTAAGGTGCCCAGTGGACGTGAATTCGGACTTGTTCTGAACTGAATTAAATCAATTTAATGCAAAGGTTTTATTTCTCATGTCAAAATTATGCAAGAGTTCTAGGATACTGGCAATCCAGGCCTATAAATGTTTCACCTCCACTACTCCATATTTTTCTGAACTCAAGGCCTACGTGTACTCTGGATCAATCAGGTGTGCACTACTTGGGGTCTAAAGCAAAGTAAGCTGCCTACAAATGCAGGGTATATCTGTCAGAGAAATCTAGCATTAAAGCTAAATAAATTAAGTATTAATCAATGTTTAAATCTCTTATTATCAAACAAAAGAACTCCTACCTGCAAGTAAGGTATTTTCTTGCATGTATTTAAAATCAAATACCTACATAATCTTCTGTGTTGCAGGTCTGTATACTAATACACTATATATCCGTATACTAATACTGCAGCATGCAATGAGCTGTTTATAATCCTACAGTGCACTACTGAACTAATTTATTAGCAGCCCTGTCATATAGATATAATGAAGGTTTTTGGTATGGGGTTACGAAAAGTTCATAATAATCAAACCAGTTTGTTGCATGATAAATTGTTGCAAATAAGCAAATAAGAACTTCAGCGGCAGGCTAATTAAGAGTTAGATCTCAAATTACAGTTGAGGGGGTTCTTCACTAAAGTCCAAATTGTTGCGTATAGGTGCGAATGCGCCAGATAAAGACAGTTGCAATAGGCTGCTACTGTCTCAGTTGCGTCTTTATAATGAGAATATTGTTGCAGTCGTGATTTTATTATGGGAAAATTGTCACAATCTTAAATTTAAAAAATTGTCACGACTTTACAATGGGGAAATTGTCGTGGATTTACTATGGGAATCCGCTGTTTGAGAATTCAACAGTAGAATTTACAGCTTAGTGAATAACCCCCTCATTGAATCTCATCCCTATGAAAAAGAAGATCAAAAACATTTCTAACCAGATCTTCCATTTAACAAGAGGGGGTTTATTCACTAAAGTGAGAATTTGACTGTCGAATTCTAAAACAGCGGATTCCCATAGCAAATCTGCAACTGCAACAATTTTCCCATTGTAAAGTCGTGATTGTGACAATTTTTAAAAATTGCAACTGTGATAATATTTCCACTGTAAAGTTGCGACTGCGACAATATTCTCATTATTAAGACGCAACTGTGACAGTAGCAGCCTATTGTGACTGTCTTTAGCTGGTGAATTCACACCTATACGCAACAATTCAGACTTTAGTGAATAACCCCCTATATTTTCAAGCTGTTTATTGAAAAAGGATGTTCTTTTAATGCTTTTCCTTCAACAACAACCACTTGCAGCCAATATGTCCTGCTTGGTCTCTTTTCTCACACAGATATTTAACTATTGTGCTTGTCTGATTTCCTTGCTGCCATCTAGTAGATTTTTCCAGTCAGGATTTCCAGCAAGATCATTTAGAATGATATTAGGGAAGGTGACCACAAAAGGCTGTATTCTGAGGGAGAAGGGCTAAGATGCAGATATAATAAAGTGAGAGAGAAACAGAATGAAAAAAGTTAGATGTATTTGGCACGCATAAACCTGAGTTCTAGTCATAGCCTATTTTCCCCAAGTCCCTAAGAAGTATTCCATTAACATGAGCAAGGCCACCAACTTACAGAAGAAGACTGACAGATTTTGAAAGATGTCTAGCTAAAGGGAAGATAACTTTAGAGCAACCTGTCTTCACTGTGGTAAGTCCAGTGAACCTTTGAGCTGGTACAATAAAACCTTTGCACAAGGAACAGTTTTTGAAGCCTAAATTGTTTTCCTTGGGCAGTGACATTAGAATATACTCTTTAGGTAATGTCGTATATAGCAGTTTGATTGCCAGTATATTCAAGGAAATGTCAATGAAAAAAGCAGTAATCAGACATCCCAAACAGGGATGCATTCCCTCTGTTCTTTATGTGGTCTTTTTAAAATGTGGACAGAGCTCAGAAAACTGATGCCAGTTTTTGACATATTTTATGTCCTCTAAGCTTAACACTCACTTGTTTACATAACTACATTCAGTAACCACTATACAAAACAAGTCAAGCACAAAGCCACTTCACTAGATGCACATCAATCCCCGCACAAAAAACTGTCAATACATAAATAGGTGCGCTAAAGAGATAACATATACTGATGTGGAGCATACACCCCACAAAAATACTAATACTGTGCCAGTTACTGTGTTTTAAACAGTAACACTCAGCCTAATACATCTTAAATCTGCAATGCATGTGAACGTTCACTTTACTGTAACATGTATTTACTAAACAGATATAAGAAAGATATATTGCACTCACAAACTTAACTGTACAATAGGCATATCAGGGGTCATATTTCTGTGTCTGGTACCTCAATGCAATTCTTTCAGTGCTTTCCTCCCAGCTTTTTCTGTTAATGGTAGGTGTTTTCACTACAGTTTGTGCTGTATATTATTGTGTAGAACTTAGGAATTTTTACAGCACTAGATTTTTATAGTGTTCCAGTTCTACACTGGCATATGTATTGCATTTCTGTAACCAGTAACACATACCCTAACCATAAGTGCGCAGGCCATTTCATTAAGGTGTGCCCCCAAAGAAAAACTTCTTAAAAGTAAAGTTTTTCCCTGCCCCCCTCCTTGCTGCCCCCCCTTCCTGCTGCTTTCTTTCCCCTGCTTACCCCCTCCCTGCTGCTTTCCTTCCCCGTTGTTACAGGTGCCTGCGCTGCGTGCTGCACATTATCATGTGCCTGGGCACACCAGGCATACCCCATGCACACATCTATGACCCTTCCCCTCATTTTAACTGTGCATAGTTGTCAAACTTTAAAAATATCTTAAAGGTCCATACATTTGCTATCAGATATACTGATTGTCATATTCACAATGTAAATACATATTCATATTACAATTCATTTTTAAAAAGTATTTTGTAGCAGAAAAACACAATTACATAACAACGTTTTTTTTCCATGGAAAATCCTAAATAAAGCCTGTATCATACTATAGACTTTGGTCCTTTCCCATTTGATTGTAAGTTTTCTCTAATGATCTGTGTTGTACGAGAGTTGCCCTAATACTTCACAGTTTATATAAATAAAAGGAAAATTTGGGTTGAATAAATTGACAATTTTATATATACACACATACAAACCATTTAACTTAAAATTAATAATATTTAAGTCAATGGTTAATTTCTTGCTTAGCCAGGGAATTGAGATTAAAAGTTATTTATAAAAAAATAAAAGCTATAATTTTTCATAGAAATAAAGAACCATCTGTGTGACTTCTCTGACAGATGTGATATACAAAAATGCCTAGCATTTTCTCTGCCTTCCAATAGAAGACAAAAAAATTATATTGTATCTTTCATTATTTGTTATTGCATATGAATACACATATTTTTGTCTTTGAATTTACGGATCACAGAAATTATAATACTTTATATTTAAGATACCAAGTAATAAGCATCAGTTTCGTTGGATTTGATTTCAAACATTAACGAACACAAACCATAAATGCGACTGCAAGATAGAAAAATAAATATTTCATACTTAAAGAAATTCTATTACAATCAGAAAACTGTGTTGTTGATATCTGAACCTCTGAGGTAACAAGAGCTGATAATGGCACTTGGGATGCTAGGGTTGGACTGTCGGAATTGATAAGAGAATTTATCTTTTCCGCCTCTTTATTGCATGCATCGATCTGGAAAAGGAAACAGAAGAGAAAATTGCTACTCTTTTAATGTATTTGTAAATCAATATATTTTAAGTGCATTTGTCAACATTTTAAAAAGCTTTTAATATAACTAAATGCTGTTTCTTAACACTTTCCAATATTAAACTGTTCAAGCTCCCATTTATGAATCTTGTGAATGATAGCCATTTGTGATGTAAAGTTAACAAAAATAAAAATTGCATGGATGTTATTGGTTCCTAAACATATAGGGCAGGGGTCCCCAAACTTTTTACACAGGGGGCCAGTTCATGGTCCCTCAGACCAACGGAGGGCCGGACTTTAAAAATCCTATGAAAATACCTATGCACACTGCACATGTCTTATTTTAAAGGACACATAAAGTCAAAAAAAAAAACAAGTGTTAAAATACTTATCTTATACTGAGCCGATTGATTACAGTCACAGCATGAGCTGTTCTATAATTAGCCGGCTTCCAATGCCTCCTCCGACGCCTCCTGCACAGCGCACAGCTCCTTCTTCTCCTTCCCCAGCCTCATACATCATT
>WMED01029589.1:0-10241 GCA_019650415.1 Pipa parva
GAGACAAGTAGAGTGCAGCACTGTTAGCCATAGATATAAACAGAGACAAGTAGAGTGTAGAACCACATTAGCCATAGATATCAACAGAGACAAGTAGAGTGTAGCGCTGTTAGCCATAGATATAAACAGAGACAAGTAGAGTGTAGAACCGCATTAGCCATAGATATCAACAGAGACAAGTAGAGTGCAGCACAGTGTTAGCCATAGATATAAACAGAGACAGGTAGAGTGTAGAACCGCATTAGCCATAGATATAAACAGAGACAAGTAGAGTGTAGCACAGTGTTAGCCATAGATATCAACAGAGACAAGTAGAGTGCAGCACCGTGTTAGCCATAGATATAAACAGAGACAAGTAGAGTGTAGCACTGTATTAGCCATAGATATAAACAGAGACAAGTAGAGTGTAGCCTTGTGTTAGCCATAGATATAAACAGAAACAAGTAGAGTGTAGCACCGTGTTATCCATAGATATAAGCAGAGACAAGTAGAGTGTAGCACCGCATTAGCCATAGATGTAAACAGAGACAAGTAGAGTGTAGCACTGTATTAGCCATAGATATAAGCAGAAACAAGTAGAGTGTAGCACCGTGTTAGCCATAGATATAAGCAGAGACAGGTAGTGTGGAAAGCTTGTGTTTACCATATAATCAGTTTATTTCTAGTGACAATAAATATCTATTCCTTTCTAGTCTAGCCAATAAAAGGTATCACCTATACTCTACTTGTCTCTGCCATTAGCAACAGTAATAGCTTTATACATGGCCAGTCACATAATACACCTGGGCAGCTCCTATACACAAGGTTTTCACATGAGACATACACGCAGAGGTAGCATAACTGCACAATCTATCAACCCAGATTTTCTATTGAAATCAACAGTATGTTGTGTGTATTGTTTGGATCAGATTTTAAAGTAAAGCCTCCTCTATCTGTAGACTAAAAGAAATGTACAGTGATTACATTTTACAAGTCAATGTGATACTTGTTTTAAAACAGTTTGGGGAAACATTTCAATTTAATTGCCAAGATTGTGTCTGCCATGAAGGAGGGTTTGGAGTTGTCTGCACAGACAAAATTTGTCCACTGCCAGCGATTGTGGCCTGCACACTGCCAGGGTTCTACCCTCTGATAGAAAAGACCCCTAACGATCCATGCTGCGAAGAAACAGTTTGTAGTAAGTGGGGTGATTCCTTTTATCCTTGTATTTAATTTTCTGTTTTCTAATAAGTCATTTTAAGTGTGTGGAAATACATTAAAACTTGTCTTACACCATGTCAAATTAAAAATATTGACCCAAGGCAATTTTTCTAACCTTCTCAATTTGATGCTAGCGATAATTATTTACTGGATTTATGTAGCATGTACTTATGCACTTTACTAAGATTAAACACCCATTTCAATCCCTGCCTACTAAGGGGGTAATTCAGCATAGTGCGAAGTGACCTCCGGATCCTTCGCATCACTTTGCAGAGGCTGCTATGCGCATGCTGATGTCCTGCAGGCGGACATCAGTGAACACTTTAAAGGGATTCCAGTCTCGGCGAGACGACCTCGCCGAGACTGGAATCTCTTTAAAGCGTTCGCTGATATCCGCGTGCAGGACATCAGCGAGCGCATAACAGCCTCTTAAATATGCAGTGTAACTTCACTACACAATCCAGTGTACCCAGTGCCAGGCCACATAGAACATAAACATTCTAATGGTACATTGCCCAGGGTGAATTGCAAACCTTTTTTAAGAAAGCGCAAAACAGTCATTAGGCTTATTTGTCCACCCATTTTCATATCGTACTGTTTTGCCTGTATTATTGCCAGCGCAAAGCTCCTCCCACTTGCTTCACCAGCCTCACATGTCATGACGCTCATTGTGGGGAGCGTTCTCATTGGCCCCTACAATGAACATGATGATGTTTCAACTATTTATCACCGACGGTGAAAGAAGTTGGGAGGAGCTTTGCACTGGCTTCTCAGTCAGCCAGTGCTGTGAAGAAGCACATAATGCTGTGACTGCAATGAATCAGCTCTATATAAGATAAGTCTTTTAATACTCCTTTTTTATTTTTTTTTTGCTTTAGTTCTCCTTTAATATAGTATGCACAAATGTTTGTTGTAAAATGCACTTTTGGATAAAGCATTTTTTTAATCATACATTTTTATCAAGCTAGCATTAATAGGAAAGTAAATGTCTTTGAAAAGAGCCTTTTGGATAGCTGATTACTTAAAAGTAATATGAAACGAAATCATGGGAGACTGAATAATGAGAAAACTAGTTACTGTATAGATTATACTATAATGTACAGTATAAAATAAATAGGAGATGTGCCTAGCATAGGAAGGTCTTTAAAGTGATAAAAATGTAATTTCTCCTAGTGATTGTTTTAAAAAAAACTCACCCCATCTTATACACAGTACACATAAATACATAATGGTGCACTTACACAAACAGTTACATTTCAAACACACTTTGTTCTACCCATGCAGATTTTCACAATTTTGTAATACGCAGGATGTAATAAAGTAAACACACATACAGACACACAAGCCTCACAAGATTAGCCCAACAAGACTTTGTTGAATCTCCAATTAGGCTCTACTGAAGATCATTGGGGGAATTCATCAACAGGGGCAATTGCTTACAGAGATCTAGTAACCCATAGCAGCCAATCATTAGTCAGCATTCTCCTGTATAAGGAAACAAGAATAGTAAAAAACCTTGCTATTGGTTACAAGGCTGTATTATACTCTGTCAAGTTAGCCCCTGCTGATAAATTCCCCTATAAAAGTGATTCATAATGGTATATTCCTGAAGGATGTGTAAAGTAGGTGGGGATTTCGAGGTAGGACTCAAGAAAATTGTAGGAACTGGAGAAGGAAACAAACGACAAGTCAAAAAGTTTCTAATTAGTTATTGATTTAGCAAGAAGCTCTGTGTGTTATTATTCATTGAGGTACACTATTCTTTGTTTCTTCTTGTTTGACCAAATGTTGGCAAAGAGAAGAGCAGACCAATTTATGATCTGGACATTTTACAAATTATTGTCCTTTTCAATTTCAGTGAAATTGACACTAGCTGGTGTCCATTGGGAATGTCAATGTATAAAATACAGTTATTTGATCATTTAATTATTATAATAACACTAGCATGTTTTCCACAATACCTTTATTTCGCTTTAATTTATCAACCTCCTATACTCCAGATATCCAAAGGAGTCGTGTTTTTTTTTTGAACAGGCAACAGCAGGTGTATTGTTCACACATGTTTATTCTATAGGTTCATTTTTAATTACCTGATGATAGTGCTTGGTGATAGATCCATTGTGGTAAGGTCTTAGGGGGTAATTCAGCAAAGTGCGAACTCACCTTGCGATCCTTCGATTCACCTCGCTGAGACTGTTACACATTCCCTTCTCTCCTACATGCGGACATCACCAAACGCTTTAAAGGTATTCCAGTCTCGGTGAGGCGACTTGAGTGGTCACGAGGTGAAGAGAAGTACCTTTAAAGCATGTCCGTGTGTAGGAGAGAAGCAAGCGCGTAGCAGTCTCGGCGAGGTGAATTGAAGAATCGCAAGGTGAGTTCGCACCTTGCTGTATTACCCCCTTAATGATGATCCCTCAGATGTTAACATACATATAATTAACCATATTTATATCATTAGATCTTGAACATATTTATTATCTTACAATTTAGTATTATTTTATTATCAACTGTGTTATAACGCTGTATCATCTGTAGCCTAATTTTGGCAGAACAGGAGAATTTTATAAGTGATATTATTCTTTATGTATTTACAGAGTGTGACATCAAGCTGTGCACAAGCATACTGCCAAATTGTGGGATTGGATATGAAATTAAAGTTGAATTCGTTGAAGGGCACTGCTGTCCTGATTTTTCATGCGGTAAGTGTTGAATTAAAGACTATCTATCTATCTATCTATCTATCTATCTATCTGTATCTATCTATCTGTATCTATCTATCTGTATCTATCTATCTATCTATCTATCTATCTATCTATCTATCTATCTATTTTTTTGGAGAAAAAAATTCAAGATTCAAGTAGTGGTAATGATCAAAAACTCATCAGGCATTAACTTGAATATTGTTAAAAAATATATATGTTAAGTTAATCACATGGTTTACAATCTGATCCAAAACCCTCAACCAACTAGAGACCCCAAGAGACTTGCAGATCAACCTGGCCCAGTACAATATTATTTGTGTCTACTTGTACTTTATATGCTTTTTCAAAACTATACAAACACAAAATTAACTATTCTATTTTTTTTTCATTGCAGTTTTAAAAAATGTCTGTGTTTACAATAATGCTGAATATCTGGTAAGTAACACAGATTAAATGAATAATATGAATATGCTGTTATGCTTTACATACAGAATGTTCATGGCAGAAGAAAACACAGTGGATTGATTTTTCAAATTTTGTTCTGTCTGTTATTGATTATATTTGTCCCTACCACCCTGGCTGTAATATCACTGTAGAAAATGATTTCCCGATGTTACATTTCTGTTTCTCTCTCCCTAGTTTTAGATTGTGATGTTTAAGTCCAAATAATGTTTCATTGTTGAAAAATTCTTTCCTTCTGAATGTTTAATTTTATTGATTCTATTATTTTACCTTTCCCCCACTCTTCTATAAATAGCTGTACATGTATTAAATCCTATTTTACATCATTTATTACCAATACCTTGCACTAATTTACTTGCCCCCTCTCAATAATTTCTAATTAACGTCTTTCTATAGATAGGGCCTCCAAAGCTGAATGCAATATTCAAAATTAGTTATGTTCAATTAACTCTAGACCAGCGGTTCTCAACCTTTTCGAACCACGATCCCTGGCGCTGACGTCATGGCCTGATGTTCAGGCCCGACGTCATCACGTATGTGCATCACGTGATGACGTTCGAGTGAAATGTCATCACGTTTGTGCGTCATGTGGAGACGTTTACATTTTAAATTGTATAGTGCATACTGTAAAATTGTACAGCCAAACTGCGCGGGAAACAGATCTAAAAACAGTACCCCTACTCTATAACAGTTCTTCAACTAATACTTTTCATTCATTTTTACAGAACTTTGGATGTTGGGTCTATTAGATAATATATAATTTTTACAATATTATGAAAAGTAAGATTTTTTTTCTTTTTTTTTTTAAATTAAAAATCCTCTAAGTAATTTGCCTCACTTTTCAGCCTGGTTCACCAGTTTATACAGATCCAGAGAGTTGCCAGATCTGTACATGTTCAGAAATTGAAAGTGGACAATTAAGTATATCATGTCAAAATCCCACCTGTGATGACACATGTCCCCTTGTAAGTATATTCATTATTTATTAGATACAAACTACAATCAATTATGGAGAATTCACTGATTTTATCATTGGCTAATAAAACAAAAAAGTGTTTAACAATGTGGATACTGCAATGAAAGTAATCAATAGGGCAATTTCACCTATAAAATGTA
Organism: Pipa parva; assembly: GCA_019650415.1. NCBI lineage: Eukaryota > Metazoa > Chordata > Amphibia > Anura > Pipidae > Pipa > Pipa parva. The sequence continues at coordinate 5,484 of WMED01029589.1, forward strand.
TTATGCACAGGACTATATACCATGCTTTGAGATGGGAAGATGATATTGTCAATCCAAATAAAAGAAAGTCAGCAGCTCACGGTACCATCCCAGGGAGGACCTCACCCTTAATATCCACATAGAAAAAATGATGGACGACTGCAATTCCAACAGTGTTATTTATTTTTTGCAAACTCACCAAACACAATCAGGTGAACCATGATGAAGGGTGGTTCATCCCCCCAAAACGTTGTGTTTGTGTTATGTGAGTTTGCACATTAAATAACACTATTGGAATTCCGATCGTACTTCATCGTACTTCATTTTATCTATGAAGATGATATAGGCAACATTATCTTGGTTCAATCATTAACTCAGTCTTCTCCAGATTAATTGAACTTCAGTCAAATTTGGCCATTGGTTTGGAAACTGGTTATTACTTTGAATATTGGTGCCAATCAGGGTAGCACTGAACCATTGGGACCAAAGACAATCATATTCACGAAATGTGATGTTTTTATTAGGGTTTCAGATATCATTGCGTTGGATGAGGCATTCAAATAAATAGTGCTTTCCTGTTACATAGTGTATTTTAGTCTTCCCAGTAAATCATAATATTCTTCACTTGTTGTGAATGTTGAACTTACCACTTCTTCTAGAATTCTATAAAAAAATCATTACATCTAAAAAATATTAAGGAAAACGTGTAATGCTAAAAGGCAATAACTGAATGATACATCCAACAATAATTATTGTCCTTTAAAACTTTGTTTGAGTTTACAGTTAATAAAATAACTTGAATGTATGCACAAAATTTCTCTCAATGTTTAATGTTTTGCCCCAGGGTTTTGAACTGAAGAAGATTCCAGGACAGTGTTGTGGCATTTGTGTGCAAACCCAATGTGTTATGCATGAAAGTAACATAACTATCATCATAAGTGTAAGTCCAATATATGAAGTAATGAACACATCCAACTCAATTAGTAAACAGTTAATTTTCTAAATGACCCACTCTGTAATGGATTAGGACAGGGGTCGGCAACCTTCTGGGCTGAGAGAGACATATACATGCGACTCTCTCAGCCCTTTTTAATCCAGAGCCACTGATGTTACATAGGTGACATCAGCGGCTCCGGATTGGCTAGCAACCCTGAAGCCGGTGATGTCAGCAGCTCTGGATTGGCTAGCAACCCAGAAGTGCTGAGAGAGCTTTGTCTCTACAGTGCTTGCCGGCAATTAGTCTGGAGACTGTAATGAGCTGTGCTTGCATGTGAGCACCACTTGTTACAGTCAAAGAGCCAGATGCGGCCATCAAAAGAGCCACATCTGGCTCAAGAGCCATAGGTTGCCAACCCCTGGATTAGAAATTTTTTAACAGCAAATTGACAATTACCTATTACCCCACTAAAAACTTGCACATTTATAGGGCTAAAGCCACATTTTACTGTATCTTTCATCTTTCTATAGTATACAAACAATTTTAATGTCTATTTCATGCATACAGCCTAATGTAACACATAAGTAATAAATATTCTTCCTATAAACAATAGCGTAGTTGTGCATCCTATGGCTGTCCAGTGTATTCTTCTTTTGGTTTATTGCTGTTTTTCATTACACTTGTTCTTAACATGATGTATGTACTACTGATGTTGGTTTTATTGGCTTGTCTATTGCACTTTAGCCCGGTGAAATACAGCCTTCGACAGAAGATAACTGTGTATCATACAAATGTACAATGCAAGGCAATAGCTTAGCTCTTTATGTCAACAAAATATCCTGCCAACCATTTATTGAAGACGACTGCAAACCTGTGAGTTCACCAACTTTTTTAACTTTTTCTCTAAAAATACCAATTTATGCTTTGTAAGATATTTATTTAATTATATCTCAATCATTTGAAACAGTGATCAGCCACCATGACCTGCTAAAAATTTTAGGGATCTCTAATTAGTAGCAGAAAGGATTATTCATCACCCTGCTGAGATGCATTTTAACTGATTTATGCCAAGACCATCCGATATATATTGTAACTTGGCTGCCTCGGCAGCTCATGAATCAATTTCGTTTCAAACTGAAGTTGGAACTTTTCCTAATTTCTCCTCTGTGAAGTATTATCTCTGTTTTTGTTGCCTGGTCACTTTTAAATTGCAATTGAACTTTTACCTATCTATTGATAAATAGGTTTGAAATATGCACTATAAAGTAATATTTTAATCAATTCAGTATTTAATTTTTTTATATGACAAGTGCCCTTATTGGCCATTTTATGAACATTTCCTTAAAGGAGACCTAAAGTAAAAAACAAAAAAGGACAGTTAAAATACTTACCTTATACAGAGCCGATTGATTATAGTCACAGCATGAGCTGTGCTGTAATTAGCTGGCACCTGATGCTTCCCCCTACGCTTCTTCACAGTGCTGGCTAACTGGCAAGAAGGAGGAAGAAGGAGCTGCATGCTGACATCTCAGTCAGCCAGCGCGCTGTGAAAGAGGTGTTGGGGGAAGCTTCGCTGCTGGTTAATTACAGCACAGCTCATGCTGTGACTGTAATCATTCGGCTTTGTATAAGATAAGTATTTTAACAGTCCTATTTTATTTTTTGGCTTTAGGTCTCCTTTAATGCATATTTAATTTTAACATGCAAATGTAAGGAATACTAACCGGCGTTCGGTCCAGCACCATGTTCTTCCTGTGTACGTACATCCATCGCGGTAGTGCACTGCTGACACGGTCAGCTCACAGTCACGTGACTCAGCTGCGGTGACGTCACGGGGGCACACACATGGTGTGCGCAGGGGCAGAAGCGTGCCTGCCTCTCTGCCATTTATAAGGCAGATGTGCTCCAGACCCTGTGCCGAATATAAAACCTTTCTACCCTGGTTTTTGGGCTCTGTCAGTTACTAGTTTGCTATCTGAGATTTCAGTATTATTAAAGTTTCTGTCATTGCCAAAGTTGTTCCCTGCCACTACTGGTGACCAGTTTCCATTGCATCATATTTGTGTTCCTGCTTCCAGTCTTGCCTGTGCTCTTCCTGACCTCCTCTGTGAACCACCATAGTACAGCTACCTTGGGGGTCATGATTTGGGTACTCTTGGCAGCCAAGTCCAGTACTTCCTTGTGGAGGTTAAAGGTGAAGACTAGAGAGTGCCTTAGACTCCAACCCCTTATGTTAGCTAGCGTCAAGTACTCTGTGGTTCCTACTTGCAATTTCCTTCTTCGCAAATTTACAGTATCAAACTCTTACAGCAAACAAGATTATACTTACTAACAGTGCTGAGAAACATAAATTGGAAAAATTAGGAGGAAGGCTAAGTGGTTGTATAATAAAGATGTGGCAACAGGAATAAAGTTATTCTGCAAGACCAACATCCTTTTAATCATAAACAACTTCTTCCAGAAATGTTTGTATGTACATCTAAATTGACAACATTCACATCTAGCAGAAGCCACAATATCCACAACTTACAAAGATAATTCCTATTGTTATATGATAGTAGCCTAGCTGTATCCATTCCTTCTACTTCTACACCAGACCTCACCTCAATCGTCCTACAAACATGTATTCCATAATCAGCATTAAGATTCAATTCTCTATATAATAACAACTTCCTAAACAAAAGTGGATCTTTCAGTCAAGAATGCAATAGTGCGGACTTGTCTAACCCATGACACAATCCATGACACGCCATTCATTTTGCCAAATCAAAAAGAAAACAGTGACAGAGTAAGTGAATTCAAAACTTGCTCTTTTCTATCTAACTAAAGAAGCTAGTACAAAATGAGATAGAGAAGATTTGCAAGCACGCTAGATGAAGTTTATAAATAGAGTACCAATATTCTATTCAGACATATATATTATGCATTGGATTTGCCAAATATATTTTCATGTTTCCCATGGGCGCACATTCTGAAGACAGTGGATTCATCAGGGTAACAAACAACTGTTTCTCTTTGTCCAAAACATTTTATACTTTATCGCTTATTCTTATCAGCATTTTCATTTGACTATTGATTTCATGATTGTTTGCAGGGAACCATTGAACTTGAACCTGATGGCTGTTGTAAAACATGTAAGTGCAAAATTCATATATTTACTGTATATTATATAAACAGATTTGAATAGATATGATGACATGCATTTTTTTCCTGTTCAGCAAACTAAGCCAAGAACTAGGTGTGTATGTCATGGGTGTCAAGACACAATCTCTTTGTGCCTTCTATCTATCTATCTATCTATCTATCTATCTATCTATCTATCTATCTATCTATCTATCTATCTATCTATCTATCTATCTATCTGTATCTATGTATCTATCTGTATCTATCTGTATCTATCTATCTATCTATCTGTATCTATCTCTCTATCTGTATCTATCTCTCTATCTGTATCTCTCTATCTGTATCTCTCTATCTGTATCTATCTCTCTATCTGTATCTATCTCTCTATCTATCTCTCTATCTATCTATCTCTCTATCTATCTATGTATCTGTATCTATCTATCTGTATCTATCTACAGTATCTATCTATCTATCTATCTATCTACAGAATCTTTATGAACTTGCTGTGAAGTAAAGGCATATATTTCAAATGACATACCACTGAGTTTTTTTAATGTCACACAGATCTGTTTCATACTTTCTGATGTTCATCAGCAGAAAACAACTAGTTGTACCAAATGTGTCATAAAACACCTGTTTAGGTCATGAAAACAAATGAATCTGATAGGGAGACTCAATGCAGTGCAATCTGGTAAATATACATGTACAGTGGGGAAAAA
>WMED01029592.1:0-10240 GCA_019650415.1 Pipa parva
GATAAATGCTGGGCTTTGTCCCTCCCATCAGACTCTCAGCTTCTCTGGGAATCTATGGGGTAGTAGGCTGGCCTGGAAGCTCAGCTTCTGCATGCTGATTGGATGGTCTGTCTGAGGATGAATCCCTTTTTGATTGACAGTGAAATGAGCGAATCAGCAATCTTTCATTCTGATTTGCAACAACCTATTTTTTTTTTGTTCTGAGCAACAAGCTGCACCATAGTTAAACAGCAGGGCTGATCAACTCCTCAGATTAATTTGGTGCAAAAGGTGGGGAAAAGTAACAGGACTTTTCAGCTGTCCTGGTATGACAAAATGAGCTTCCCTCCTTGAAAGACCAGCATCCACCACTAATATATATATTGTCAGGGAAATTCTGACACTTACATCTTTCCATTATTGGGCTCTGAATCAGTAGTATTGATTTACTGATTATTTACGAGCACTCGCAGAGAGAGACCTTAAAGAATAACACACGTTACCTCTATAAAAGCCTTTCTGGCCTTTAATGGGTCGTTCCCAAAATTTATAACACAGTTTGTTAACTCAAAAGTATCTGGACATACAGAAATGAAACTAGATACTGATTGGCTAAGCAGATATATAAAATGTATAGCACCCAGCCATAAAAGTTAAAATCAATTCTTTATTGAAAAACTCACACAGTGGTGCGGGGAACATTTCAGTTCATTCAAAAACCTTTTTCAACCCACCACATATATAGAAAAAGAACCATACCAGTATTAAAACAAACTTATATAGTGCTACAATGGAAATTGCATCATAGGGTTCACGCATCAAAATCAGGTTGCCTAGTGCCAAGGGGCCAGTAGACCAGTAGTGGTCCATGGCTCGGCATTTAGGGACCCCTGCCCTAAGGGACTAAGGTGGTAATTCAGGAACGATCAAACTTACCTTGTGAAGCTTCTCATCACTTCGCCGAGTCGGGTGCGTGCTCACTGGTCTCCTGCAAGCGGAGATCAGCGAACGCTCTAAAGGTACTTCGGCTCACCTCGCAACCACTCAAGTCGCCTTGCTGAGCTGAAATACCTTTAAACGTTCGCTGATCTCTGCTTGCAGGAGACAGGGGAGCACGTACCCGACTCGGCGAAGTGGTGAGAAGCATCGCAAGGTAAGTTCGATTGCTCCTGAATTACCCCCTAAATAAGGACTATAATCTTTATCTTTTTTTGTAACACTTGACCTTTAATTTTGTTTTGCTGATGTTTTTAATGTATATGAAATGTGTGGGTTTATAATGATTTGGTTTCACAGATGCCATTATCTGCTTCCTATATATGAGTAAATTTCCAGCTTCTGCTGTTTAAAGGGGTTGCTGTGGCAATGAGAAGCAACCCTATGATGTTATTTGCTTTGCAGCACTATGAGGGGGTTATTTATCAAAGTCCGAATTGTCGCGTAAAGGTGTGAATTTGCCACTTCCACATATTTGGGTATTCAGCAAACTCTGTGATGTGGCGAATTCGCATGTTAACGACGGTCACACACTATACAATAGGCGGCTACTGACATGGTCGCGATTTTGCTATGGTAATCCTCTGTTTAGTGAATAAGGAGCTGAATCAGAGCATAGATAAATAACCCCTTGTTTGGCTTAATACATGTATGGTTCTTTTATACATATGTGGTGGGTTGAGAAAGGTTCTTAAATGAACGGAAATATTCTCTGTACCACATGGGGATTTTAAATAAAGAATTGTTTTTTACTTTTATTGCTGGATGCTGTACATTATCCATATTTGTATTTCAGGACTGGGCAGTGTCCCTTTTCCCTGTACCAGCACTTTATATTTTCCTATTAGTGTGATATACATAATATATATTTTATATATACAGTACAGTATATATAACTAAACTACTTGGCTAATTAATATAACTAAATGAACTTTGTTTATACATTTTCTCCCACAGTAGTACTGACCCTAATTGGGCTCTTTGACGAATCTCACAAGTAAACAAACAGTATAATTAATGGACTCATAAAAGTACATGCCGATCACTACTCCTGGAACTAAAGGATGGAGGATTTCTCAGTAAATAATGTGCTTAAGATGAGAGAGGACAAAGAAAAGATTTTACTACAAGAGAAGAACAGGATAAAGTTGACATTTCTCAAGAGGACTTTTCTATTATCGATCATAAAGTAGAAGTTATTTTTTTGTGTATTGACTTCAAACTCTTCACACTTTGACAGCTGCCGGCATTAACCTCGGAGACAGCTGGAGGTTTGCATTAGATTAGGGGTATTGACAAACCCTGATTACTATTAAATTATTCCTGAATGAATAAATCATAGTGAGGTACTTAGCCTATGTAGCATGAGGAATAAATCCATTGTACAGCGGAGCAAGGAGATCCCATAAAGTCCAGCATGCTAAAAGCTCTCTGCTGTGAGGTTGGCGCCATGGTATAGGTATGATAGATATGAAATGGATCAGTGCATTAATAAAGTGCAAATAAAAGCATGCCAAAGGAGAAAAAAGCAGCTTGTAGTACAGGTGCTTCATTAAAAATGCACCTTTGCAAAAGTATAAATGTCCAAGAATCATTCATCAGAGTCATAAACATGCCCCATTTCTTTGTGTAAACAGAAAAGAACATTTGGCCAAAAGGAAGGCTGCATGTTTTCTTTAACAATTCTAGTTTTGGAATTATAAATGGTATTTTATATATATATTTATACAGAGACAGAGGGAAAACAATGACATGACAGTTTTCTAATACATCTCCATCCTACAATGATCTGATGATAGTGAAAGCTTATAGAAAGTATATAAATGTATGTATTTTTATCTGATTTTGTGAACTTGTAACCCATTAAATATTCTAAATTAAGATCATTACGGTTTTCTTCCTGTTACAAATCCTAATATGTGGAATTGGCCTTTATTCTTTTCTGCTGTTTTGCCCCAGAACCATACCAACAGAAAGAGGCATTCATTAAGCCACATGTGGTTCTAATGTTCTTTGCTTTGATGAATTCTGTTTGTTTGTTTTTTAATGAATCTAGTGATATTGTGTGCAGTATGCACAATGCCTTTGGCCGCCTCTCTAGAACAAAATGCAGGTGCTGTGTGAGTGATAGCAAAGCCGTGAATTTAAACCTCCTCCCAGGCATAGCAGGGACTGCCTCTTCACCTGCTGGATGTGTATTGTAAGCTAGTGCCATGCAATTGGGATAAGTGGAACATTTAGAGTAATGATGATTGTAACCTGCAACTCCGCTAGCTGTGAGCTGCCACCAGAAAGCAGACAATGAATTTCCACTGCCAATCTTAACTCAATCAGCACAAGCAGGAAACGTTTCACGCATGCATAGAAACCTTATGTTATATTAAAGTCTGTTTTTATGGTAACACACAGCATTGTTGGTTTCTTCACAGTCCTGAGCTCTCTCTTCAGGGTGGAGATCTGATTAAATTGTCACATTGCCTCGACTAGGTACCTTCAGACACTGAGGTAAAAAAATGCACATTCTAGTTGTGGACACCCGTTAAGAAAGTTTTTGACGGGACCCTATGATATCTGATGACATCACTCAGCAGAACCATAATATAAGATGGGGCCACTCCAGTAGACTCTTCTTACTTAAAAACTTGTTGTACCACCATATGCTCTCTCAACTTATATATTTACATCTTACTAGAGTTTATCTTCTGTCTAGAAGACACTTTCCTTCCAGTTAGTATCATCCCTACCAGTCAAGTGTGTCTTTGTGATTGTGAATGTGCATGTGCATATAGTATAAATATATAACCTGGCATGCTGAAAGGTTGAAGCTCAGACTGCAAGCTCCTGGACAGAGTGGTTTTCAATATCTCACTACACCTGCACACTGCTGCAGCATGACCTGACAGGTATGTTCCACTGCCTTGCAAGGGAACACTAAAAGCTTCTGCCACACATACTGTAGATCTACTAACAAGCTTTCAGTTGCCAAGTTGGCTCTCGTGAGCTTTAAACTGACTGTAAGACCAATATAGAATGTATGACCAAGAATGGCAATACTTGTCATTTGCAATGGTGGACTAACATGACCACTCTATCTTAGAGTACCCTTTATAAAAGCATTTGATGTGTGGACTAAGAATTTTATATGGTTGTGGAACTCCTCAGCATCTATTAATATCCTTATAATTTACAGGAAAGGTTTAATTAATGTCTATATAATCATAAAGGTACATCACTCTAAGTGCCAGGCAGTGACTGGAACAAGAGCATAAAGGTCCCTGCCTTATACAGGTTATAATTTAATTATAAAAGTGACATAATTCATATCCAACTGATTTACATTAAATAAGCACTACTTCCTATCCCTATTCCTATACATTCATTTGTCATTCTATACGTATGCAGGTTTCTGATTGGCTAACTGAAAAATACCAAAGCTGCAGCAATCTGCAAATCAGTCTCAATTACTTAAATTTAAAACACAAATATGAAAGTGACCTTACAGAAGAAGAAACTAAATTTTTTATGTTTGCACCTAGAATCCTGGTCCTGAATCATAACAATTGTTGAACTTATTAAAGCAATGCTTATCATAGCTTAAAGATCCTGCCTAGCAACACAAACAAAATAAAAGATAGTTCAAAGATAGTGAGAAAACATATAGAAATTTATATAACTATAACATAAAGATAAACATTTTGGATGGATCTCCTAGTATTTAACAAGATCCACTATTCTATTCTTCATTGGTCATCCTAAAACATTCCAATGTCTTTTTCATACTTTGACAGCTGCAGTGGTGCACATCTATTAACCTCTACAATTAACCTTTAAAACCACTCTTAATCCTATCTAAGGATCATCGTATGAGAAGATCATAAGGTTCTTGGCTCTGTCTTGGGACTGGCAGGCCTCAAGTGGCAGTTCTCCAAACACATTTGAATGTTTTTCTCAGGGATTCAGCGAGCTACTGCATTCCTTTTGCCAGTAAGAAAAAAAAAAACTCCAAATAGTCCTTTCAACTTTTTGGTAACACACGCTTATTTACTGGGTACGGTGCCAATACAGTGCAATCATTAGCTACAGAAGCATAGAATCTGATGGTGAAAAACCAATTGGTTCATTTAGTGTGTCCAATGGAATGATTGTTTAGAAAAGCTGGTTTATACCATACAACTTTAGGGCTCATTTACACTGATAACTCGTCGCTTCTCAGAAGCAGCTAAATTTGTAGCAGCATGCCTTTGCTTTCAGGGGCTGACTGAGAAGCCAGTTCCGCAGCTCCTTCCACTTGATTCACTGGCCTCATACATCATCATATCATTGTGGAGATCGTTCTCATTGGCCCCCACAATGAACGTGATGATGTTTAAGCCATTTTTCACCTGGAGTGAAACAAGTTGGGAGGAGCTGCGGAACTGGCTTCTCAGTCAGCCAGCGCTGTGAAGGAAGCATAGGGTGCCGGCTAATTACAGCACAGCTCATGCTGCGACTATAATCAATCGACTCTGTATAAGGTAAGTATTTTAATAATTAGTTTTTAATTTTTTGCTTTAGTTCTCCTTTAAATCTCTGAAACAATTAAATACAACTTTAGTTTAAAATTGCCTGCAGCTTCATGTTACTATTATGAGGCATATCAACATTTACAGAGTTTTATTACAAGTTTATGTTAAAATAAACCTGTTTACTATGCGTGGTAATGTGTCGGAGTGGTAACAAAGAAAATATAGAGATCACATGACAACATGACTTACCAATATGGTGACATACAAAGGGATGTATTATTCACTTGATATAGTTAAAGTGACATTGTAAAGATGACATCACTTAAGTTTACTGAACCAAATTCACATCACTTTGCATCTGCTAATGTTGACTGACTACGCCTGGTTACGCCTGAAATAGTGTCTGGTGCTGTTCGCCCATTCATCCAGCATCAGAATCTGTTGAAGTAATGAATTTGACAAGACGTATTCACCAGTTTTACTTTGGCAGACTGAAGTGACAAATCAGGGGGCAGAAGGCAGGGCTACTGACGACTGCCTACACCACACTACATAAGAGAACGCTACTGATGGCACTATGGGACTACTTTGTTTAATGAGTAAGAAGTAGACATTCAGTGCATAGCAAATCAAAGTGATGAGAATTCACTTCAACTGGTGAATTCTCACTTTGGTGAATGAGCCCCTAAGGGAATAAGGAATTTGGTTGTAACAGAATTTATCGACATGAAGTGACACAAATTCACTTTGACTGTCGAATTTGCAGACTGCATGGACACGCAATATCTTTCCCTCTTTCTCATAACATTAACAAACCCCTCTTCAGATCTTTTCTTTTTCCCAGGTCTAATTTATTTTTCAAGAAACAATTATTTGCCCTAGTTTGTAAAATATATTTTACCAATTAAAGATTTCTGCAACAAGATAATTCCATCTGAATCATGAATGTCAGCAGAGAGAAACATTTTCTTTTACGATTTCCATCTATCCTGATTCATATCTGAGGATCTGCTTTGGAAATAGTATACATTTAATTATAGGAATTAGAATTTTGTACAGGATGCATTATACTTAAATGCATTTATTAACATGGTTATGTGCAGAAAGCCAACACAATTTACCCAGGAAGTAATGATATTTAATGTACCTATCTATAATTTTATGGGGCTGTTAAAATGTGGCAATGTTAATTCTGCTTATTCACTAAACTGCATACTGCTGTGGCATTGTCGCATAGTTCTTTCTGAGAGTAATCTGGTGAACAGGAGAATTAAGAATATGGAATTCGTCTTGAATAGGCTTATTGTTGGCAGGTGATGCCATCTAAAATCAAATCGGCAAATTCACACCAAATCACACTTCAATGTATGGTGAGTACCCAAAGAGTTATTATGGAATGTTGCGGAAATATGCGGTCAATATAAAGCTGGGAATTTCACAAATATTTGCAATATTGCAAAAAATAATAATCTTTGGTGAATATGCGAATTTGGAGAAATGTCTCAAGAATTAACACAATTCACAGTTTGGTAAAAAAACAAAAAAAAAACCCTAAGCATTTTATTCATTAAAATGTGATTTCAACTGTGAATTTGTGTCACTTCAGATCTCTACACACCAGAGATCTGTAGCGTGGCATAGTCAGTAATAGGATGTCTATTCATGTGGAGTGAAGCAAATTCAACAATAGGAGCAAAGTGCAGTGACATTATCCTCACAGTGTCCCACTAACTGTATTAAATGAATATTCTGTCCCTTTCTATGTCACCATATTCTTGGTTCATGTTGGTACTTTGTCACGCTTTGATCTTGCAAAGTCAAATTGGTGAATCTGACACAGCATGCCTACCTGAATCTGGTAGTTCAACAGACTTGATGAATAGATGAATTACATGTGTGTAAAGTAATGCGAACAGCTCTGGAAGTCTGCGATCGTCATAAACATCCAAACTCGACGCAAATATTGCCACAGATCAGGTAAGGGCAAATAGATATTTGTGAATACACCCCTTAAATGTTCATATATATATATATATATATATATATGAATGAAAGGACAATGATTGTTACTGTTATTTTTATAAGATCGATCTCATTGCTTTTGACAATTTATAAGGCAAAGATGTCATGAAATGTTTTGCAGCAGTAATATTTAGGGGAAAGGGAGATATAAGGAGTTTGAAGAGATGTCTAGATTTCATCAATTATTTCAACCTTCTGTGCCAAACCTATTCTGTGCCTTTCTAGATATGGTCATTTAGTTGAGTTCCTTTCTCTTTCCTTTTTTTTTTAAAATTTTTACATTTGTTCTGCAATATCATTTTAAACCAAGAGATGGTGCTGTTTAAACTCCCTAATATAGCTCAACAGTGTATATCACTTCATCATCGTTTATGAATGACTATTCAACATCTCAGCTAAAGGTGATAGCTTTTTTTTTTTAATTCTAGCAATTATGAAACAAATCAAACAGAACCACAGGGTGCAGATTACTAAATGTTTACAGAGAGCATAAAGCTTTCTAAGTTCTCAGGAAGTTGGTCATGGTGATCCTCCACCCAAATCTCTAGAGTATGATCCTGCAGTAATGCAGAATACTGCTGCAGGATCTGCAGTGCGAATTCCTTCTGAGCAGGAAGGCACTGGCATCAGAAGCAACACTTGGGGCAATATAAACAAATTTCACAACACAATCGAATAAAACATCTTGGAGCAACAATAGCTCCACCACAAAGTGGTAGATTACATAAACTCGGAGACTTTAATCACCAAAAAATAACCTATCCTTTCCTACATTACTCACTACAGAGTTCAGTCACAAATTCTCTACTCCTAATTCAGCAAGCAGAGGATTCCCATAGCAAAGATAATAACCCATCCATAGCCGTCTCTTGCATAGTGTTGATGTAGTAAAACTGGCAAAGGAGACACAGTATGCCTTGTCGAATTCACTACTGTGATAGACTTCCTTACTTGGTAAAGGAATAGGCGAATTACCTGTGCATGCGCACGCACAGTGGTGAAAGTGCTTCATAACTTCACAACTGTTATACAGTAAGTTATTAAATTGCTCTCAAATTGACCACTAAGCAGCATTTACTGAATCCCCAAATATTAGGAAGTGACAAATAAATGTGACTTCCCACCTTTACACATCTATATACAAGCCCCATACGTCTGTCTAATTGGTAGAATGAATATTTCTTCCCTCCAAACTTAGTGCATGTGTGGCTGCAAAAGGACAGCGCTTTCAATGAAGTATGAATTTGCATTATCCTTTTAATTGGTCGTAGTGGAAACTATTGTTTTGTTTATAATTCATATGTAATTCTACATCCCATATAAGGAAATGTCATTCAACATATCTTTTGGGCCTTATTGACTAAAGGATGAATTCCCCCTGTCGACACCTTGCTACAATTTGAGTCGTTTCTCCAAAATAGTTGCAAATTCACTACTCCATATTTATAAAGTACAAGACAAACTTATCGAACAAGTGAACAGTGACAGTCACTGTTGGATGCACTGTGTGGCGTAGTCAGTCGAATAGAAGTAGGATGCAAAGTCAGGCAAATTGATGTGAATTAATCCAGTACAATGCAGTGACATCATCTTCACCACATTCCAATAATTGCATCTCCATCTATTTTTTTTGTCACCTTGCCCCTAGGTCATGTTGTCATTTAGTCATAGTCGTACTTTTGAATAGTCGGCTTAGGCCACCCCAGAACCCTGCCATCAACCCCACAATTGTCCACTCTTATGTGGTGAAGTCTAATGGGTGAATTTGGAGCTGTACACCTACTCAAACTTGCTCCAAAGACAGACTCCATCAATTGCTCAATAGTCAAAGCACCCGTGCACGCAAAGTTAGGTGAAGTTCACCGTAAAAACACAGCTATTGTAGTCACCCGAATTAGACACATATTTTCCACATCGCATAGTTTGATGAAATGCAAATTTAGAGCTAGACGTGGCTTTTTGGTACTCAGTCAATAAGGACCTTTATGTCAAAAATTGAGCTGCCTAATGAAAATCTCATTTTTTTTTTATTTTGTTTGTTAATGAAAATATCACTGTTTCTGGCAATTTATCCATAGTACACTTTACCTGCTAGACTCCTCATCTGTGAAACTGGCAAAATAGTAACAATGAAAATGGCAAAAACCTGCTGAGTAAATACAAAAAAAATGACTTGTAATTTGTACTTCTTTGTCTTTAGTGCAAGAATATATAAAAATATAAACTAATATTTTATTACAACAGCATGAAGTGTTTTACAATTCTGTTCATCAAAGCTTTCTGATCCACTTTCTCTACATGCTAACAAGCCTGGCATCATTAACCTTAGATCGTTACCTTGGCAAAACAAAGTCATATTCAGTTATTACTGGAAAGGATTACGCTAAAGCAAACCCAAGGATAAATGTAATTCCTATTTAATGTCATGAATGCCTGTTAATCACAATATGATCTTTACTAATTCCCACGCTAAAATGGAAAAAAAGTCTGTGGTTTTAACTATTTCTCTTCATATTCATAGAAATATCCATGGATCCATCCAGAGTAAATAAATGAGTAAATCACACTGGGCAATTTTCTACACATTATAGTAAAGGGACACTGTAAATAAACAGCTTTCTAATTATTCACCATCTATTATTAAATAGAACAAGTGATAAAATAACAGGTTTTGTGAGGCAGAGCAGTATTAGCAATGGGGGTGTTGTGGGGGCAGAGCAGTATGGGCAATGGGGGTA
>WMED01029593.1:0-10240 GCA_019650415.1 Pipa parva
ACCAACATTGTGTGAGGCGCTGTTACTTTTTAGACAACCTTTGTCTTCTGCCCACTTAAAATGCAGATTGAAGTTCCCCCTTTATTATTCATCTGTTTTGTTGACAAATAAAATGTAAAACAAACTTTTTTTTAATAATTTTGTAGAAGATTATGGCATTCTAAGACAATTTGCTATTGGTCTTCCTATTTTACTGTTGAATTATTTACTGTTTTTTGTTCATGTTTATATTTAATGGTTCATATTTATATAGTTTTCTGGTTGCTAGGATAAATACACCTGTGAAAAAATGAGGCGAAAGAAAATACATTTAAAAAAAAAAAGTAAAATAATTGCAGACGCACAAAAATAAAGACATAAAAAACATTCATTCCAAAATGGTGAACCTCTTTATATTCATAAAGCTCATCCATATACATTTAGATCAAAAATGATCCAGTTGGAGCAATCAGAATCTCCATAGGGTTGATATGCAATTAAATGCCTTGAATGTTTTGGTTAAGATTAGCTCACAAGTTCATCTTAGGTTGACATGTTTGCATTATTGGCTCAAAGGTTGTTTTAGACCAGGCCCCCCACCAGTGACTTTGTAGCTGAGCTGGAAATATAATATCCATTGTTTCCTATAAACTAAACCACAAAGGCTACTTTGTAGCTGAGCTGTAATTACAGTAACCATTATTTCCTATAAGCTAAACCACACAGGCTACATGTAGTTGAGCTGGAAATATAGTATCCATTGTTTTCTATAGAATTGTCTACACAGGCTACTTTGTTTTGCACCACAGACACTCATAGTGATAGGACGTTAGATAGAAGAGACATTAGATATGTTTAGGAGTAATCAAGAGTACTTTTGCCCATATCACCAGGTTTTTAAAGAAATTTTAAAAGGCTCAAATGCATTTATGGTTACTATATATTCAATCTGTCCTTAATATTTTAAATTGTTTCTAAAAATTAAGATATTGTTAGGTTACTACCCAAGAGTGGACCAAAGGTGGAACCTGCAGCACAACTAACTGGGACAGAAACCCCAACATTCTGGTATTCACAGATGCCCTTTTAGGGTCCCAGACTTACTGCTGCAGAAACACTAGGGCACCGGAGCAACTCGGCAGGAATGAGCAAGGATCAAAGCAAGGTACCAGGGAAATAGCAAGGGCAGAGTCAGTAGAGCTGGATCAGGAAAACCAGGGAAGTAGAAAAATTGTAGTCCGACAAAGCCAAAGGTCAGGGAATCCAGAAAAACAGCGAAGTCAAAACAAGCCAAGGTCAATAACATGGATAAAAAGCAAACAAGAGCTTCAGTAGAACTTCAGAACAGGAAGACCAACTTGGGTAAAGACTGGGGGAAATGACCTCATATTTGTAGGCCTGGATGATGACAAACAGGAAGCGCCTGTGTAAACCATTACCAAGTGTTCAGGCATATTCAGCACTAATGTATTGAACAGCTCACGTGGAAACACAGGCCAACAGACCAAGGCTCAATTGGAGTTATGGCATTATTGCTACATGGAGTGCAGGAGGTTCCTGGTTCTAAACCTGCTGGAGGTGCTGCCCTGCTGATGCAAACCATGCTTCAAAAGCCTGCAGCAAGTGCCCCTGGACTGGTATGGTAAATTCCTAAAAGATATTTAGCTTATCTGGCTTTAAAAGAAGATAGCTTTTGGTTACAATACAGGGGAATTTTTATTTTATTGGGTGTTACCGGTCCTTTAAAAGTATATAAGGCTTTTTTTTTCTGTCAATTAAAAGGGGACTTTGTCTTGTCCATACAGTTTAAGTGCACCTATGTACACATCCTAACTGTCACTGCAACTAAAAATGTGTTCACTCTCGAAACTTTCGTGATAGACCGTGTTCGTGCCAAAATATATTGAGAACTTAATCGGCAGTTTATGTAACAGTTCTTCATTACTTATTCTAGATTTTCTTTTTCAGGCATTTAAATATATTCAATTCATTCAAAGCTGTTAAAGCTAATTTATGTGCAGCTGTCTTTGGGCAATCCAGGCCAAACACTGATTAGTTTTATTTAAACAAAAGCCAACTGATTAGTGTCATGTCCAGTTAAACTGGAGGTGAAGCTATTTCAGCCCTTGATATCAATTTTGAGATTGACTGTTGAACATAATTAGAACATGGGAGACTGGTTGTCATTTGGGACAGCAGAAAGGAATGGAATTCTGTGTTTCTGTATCATTAATTATGATACAGAATATGAGGTAAGGGTGGCTATAGTAATGAGTCATACACTGGTGTTTATTATCCATATTATAGTCACATTTTCACCTACCATTCAGAACTGTTTTCTCTCTGTTTGATTTCATTTTATTTGATTTTAATATGACATCATATATCAAATATCATTTGGAACCATAAATCTTTTCTCCCTTCTGATTTTTACTGGCTTAGCTCACCATGGTTATCCCCAGGGAGTTTGATAACGACTTAAATTTATCCAAAAAAAAAAAAAGAATTGTAATAGCAAATGTCACCCTTAGGGACTGTAGGACAATTTTCTAGGTAGGCCCCCCCTAATTGTCCAGTGAAAGTTCTGATCATACTGATAACGTTTATGGCCACCACAACTGTAGCGTTATCCATTAACTCTAATTGCTGAATTCCTATCGGAGCTGCTGAAGAGGAACTGGGTGAGAGAGAGGAAGAGATTTAGTAATAAACTGGCTATAAATGTAAAAGAATTGAAACTATTAAGTATACTGGAAAAAAAATCATCTTACATTGACTAATGGCAATACTATTAGCTGTTGGTTGCCTAAACCGTTCCTGTAATATTCCCTGTGCAGTTTTACTACAGATATAGAAGTGGTCAACATTTCTCTTCGTTACACAAACGGTTTGACACCGTATTTAAAACCACATAAAGTTAACAAAGACAAACTATTTAAACAATTTCCTTCCATTTTTAAGGCAATTAATCAAACAATCCTTCTAAAGATTAGGAACAATTCACACCACGTCATTCAATACAGCTAATATATGCTGGGGAGGCATTTTCTTAAAACAAAGCCATCTCATGAAAGTGAGCGAGACAAACAGTATCTGATCGAGAAGCAAAATTCATGCTCTTGTTTTTTATCTCTTAACCACTCCGAGACTTTCTCTATTGTCTTTAAAATGCGCTGATAATTGATGGAATGGAAATGTTCTATTTAAATGCATTGCATGAGATTCATCCACAAAACAATGTACGGTCGATGGTTATGTGCTGCGCGAGAGGAGAATGTAAATGGGTGCGAGGGAAATAAATTGCCCGAGTTAGTTTTTAATCATATGTATCGGCTTCCACTATTGTCTTTTAGGTAGCAATTAATTATCACCCGAAAGTCTTCACAAATGACCAGAGAAGCAGTGAAAAAGGCTGTCAGTTGCTGTGAGATGTAAGATATTATCCCATGTCTGCTTTAATGCCAATGAGCCTGTGCTATTGATAAAATAGATAGTTCATACATATCTTTTGGCCTATCAAGTTGACTGTACTTGGAATTTTAACACTGGCTTCTGCTCTTTTTGCCTCTGGAATCTAAAGAACTTAAACAACCCCTCCATCATTTCTATAGTACATTAGATAATACGTAGTCATGGAGTGTCCCAGAGAGCACAATTGAAAAAAAAAACTTGGCTGCAATTAGTAGAAAGAGAGAGATAACTCTGATAAAAATATGGAGGCCAGACAAGTACTGCATAGAAATAACTGCCAGGCCAACCCAGATAACAATTTTCATTTTCTGATGTTAATGGTCCTTTAACAGCCTTAGGAAGCCCTTAAATACAAATTGCCTCTCATAAGAGGATGAATGTATTTTCGTAAGAAAGGTGAAAAAAATGAGCAAACTTTTTAGTGGGCAGCACCGAAGAATGAATTCTTGCTCTGCCAAAACATTTGCTGGTTTCTTCATCTCAATAAAAGATTAAAGGGGTGTCCCTACAAGATTGGTGTGTCTGCAATCAATTTGTTTTCTCATTTGTAAACAAATGAACTGTGGTGAGAATGATAACCATAAGGGGTGAGGTATGCGAAAAACTAAAGACTAATTTAGAATTGGCTTTGGAAATGAACCATTGGCTTTGAACCTGAAAGATCTTACCTTGTAATTGGAACGCATTTCTCTCCAACTAATTAAAATGACAATAGTCTTGCTTGAGGAGGATGAGGTTAACACAGCAGTTTATTATAGCACTAAAAAAATTTTTTTTTTTACTATAGTAATTTTAGAAGGGGAAGCTTATTAGAACCAAAGAAATGCTATAAATTGGACAATTGCCACAAATCTGATATTCATTTCTAACAGGGAACTAACAAAGATACAAATCAACCCCTTATTGTTTATTAATTCTTTTGGCAACAATCCTAATGGTATTCGCAATGAACTAATCAATTATTTTTGTAATCTCCCTGGAAGGTTTTTTTTTTTTTGCAATTAAACCCCCTTTTGATCTGAGAGGGTTTGCAATACATTTACATGATGGTCCCTTAGTGGCACCAAAGGGATTAATAGTAATTATGGGATATTTGTAGCAAAGCAGAACTTTGAGAAGATAAGGGTCATTACCACTGGTTTATTGACTTGAAAATCAGGACACAAATGTACATGTATGTGACCTTAACAAAGTCAGTTATTCCCAGAAGGTGCCAGTAGTGTTAGAAAAGCATTAAACTCCAGCTGTTTCATTAGGCTGTAAAAAGTTAGAATGTGTTAAATATTAATTCTATAAGGCTTATGAAGGCGTTTATAATTTGTATCTGTAATCAAAAGTTAAGTTATTATATGAATACTAAAGCTGCAGAAGTAGCATGAGATATCATCAAATACACCAGCCTTTGTGAAAGTCCAGAGGGTGTGATCATTACATATTTTTCATTAGACATCCGTAGAGATTAAAGCTTGGTGCTTTCTGGGTTACTGCTTAATGAGTTCCACCTTGTGCATTGAAATTCCTTTAGATATGTGCTTATTGCCCTTTTGCCAAGACCTTCTAGCTTTAATAAATGGTAGGCATGTTTTTAATAAGTGATTATCTTGTGTTATTAAGAAAATATTTTTTGCAAATTCATTTGCTTGATAGATCTTTGTCTTTATTAGCAGGAAAAGTTCTATAAAGCACTTGTGTTTTAAAGAACGAGAGTATTTTAGAGCACCTCTCACAATTATCGGGGTTATTCACTAAGGTGCGAATTCAACTGTCAAATTCGCAAACAGCGGATTCTCATAGCAAATCCGTGACAATTTTTTAATGTTAATATTGCGACAATTTTCCCATAATAAAGTTGCAATTGCGACAATATTCTCATTATAAAGACGCGACTGCAACAGTAGCAGCCTATTGCGTCTGTCTTTATCTGACGAATTCACACCTCTACGCAACAATTCAGACTTTAGTTAATAACCCCCTATATCTGTTCATATATCATAGTCAGAGATAAGATATTGGAAACATCAATTGGAATTGGTCTAGATGTGACAAGACAAAGGAACTTTTTTAAGGTGTCCAAGATTTTTATAAACTGCATCAAGTGGAAGAACATTGAATATCATACATATTAGCAAATTTGCTTTATACAGTTCTCAAATAACCCCCAAAATATTAGGAAGGGAGGAATATCTTCCCAGAGGAAGTTGCACTATCCACAATTGGAATGGAATTGAATAAGGCTATTTAAAAAAAGATAGATCTGGGGTTGGTAAGATTTCTTTACCATGCCTTTAGCATATCAGAATGCCTTGTTTGAGTGTAGAAATATTACAGATAATGGATACTAAATAACTGGAAGTGGGAGCTTAGATTTTTTTCCCAAAGAGCAGGCTCAGAATGGCCTAAATACGCAAGTGTATTTTATGAAAGTGCGTCCCAAAAATATGCTGGCAAATTCAGGCTGGCAAATTTTCAGAACCCACTTTTCTATTGTACTTACCTGACGCAGTGTGAACACTCCCTCAGCATTTGTGGCTTCTCCTGTCTGTCTGCATTATTTGTGTCATGTACGTATGCCTGTCGAATATGCAACAGCAAGCGTTTGCGCACGCTCACGTATAGTGCTAGTGTGGTCGTTAACAAGTAAGTCACATAGGGATTTGCGACTTGCATTTTTTTAAAGCACAGTGTATATAAATGCCAGTATGAACCTGGCCTAAGATATTTTTCCTATTTTTTTTTTTTTTGCCTTCCTCTGGATCAACATTGTGGGACACTTGAGGGGGTTATTCACTAAAGTCCGAATTGTTGCGTATAGGTGTGAATTCGCCAGATAAAGACAGTCGCAATAGGCTGCTACTGTTGCAGTCGCGTCTTTATAATGAGAATATTGTCACAGTCGTGACTTTATTATGGGAAAATTAAAAAATTGTTACTACTTTACAATGGGGAAATTGTCGCGGATTTGCTATGGGAATCTGCTGTTTGTTAATTTGACAATCGAATTCGCACCTTAGTGAATAACCCACTTGGTGTCCTTTTTCAGCCTTGTAAAGTTTGTTACTATGTTACTATTCTTGCAAAGAAAATAAAAGAAATGGGATTATAGCTGTGTTTGTTTTGTGATACTTGAGTATGATTCCTTCTGTGCATGTAGTGTAAACAATTCTCTGTAGACATAAGATTTATCACATTGTTTTAATCTCCTTATTGTCTATTAGGGAAAAACAATGCAAGGAATTTCAATGCAAAATATAATATAATATAATCCTTAGTAGTTTACTTGAATTTTCTCTAAAAACTGTTTAAAAATCTTCCTACGTCTTAAAACTTAGATTTCTATCCAACTACTTTTCTGTGTCTGGCTATGATTTTAATGACTTACTATTTGTTAGGTTAGCAAACCTCGCCATACAAAGGACCATTTAAAATGAAAAAAAAAAAAAAGTTAAATAATTCCAAAACCAGACAAAAAAAGAATACTAATTGCCAAATCTGTTAGACAAATCCTGCCTATGTACAACATATTTGGGCGAGATTTAATAAAATCGAAAATATAAATATCGCGATATTAATCATTTTGACCCGATATCGCGATATTGAATACTAGCTTATACAAAAAGAAATTAGTTTACCGCAATACCAAAAATTCGATATTGTGATATTGCATTTCCGATATTGTGAGATCGAAAATTTGATTGAAACTTTTAAATCTGTTTATTTCTATGTAAAATCTGTAATATCAATAATTTTGATGGAAAAACGTCGATATCGAGATATCAAAAATTTGATTGTGAATTTTTCAAAAATTTTCCCAAAAATTTTATCGAACTTTTCAGTCCGGAAAGTCAAAATTTCTCCCTTATAAAAATTACATTTCAAATAAACACCTGCTTCAATTTATATTTGTTTATTTAGTATAATAACAATATTAACAATAATATCTGTCTATATTTTTATTTTAAAGAACATCTTTGATAGGTAAAAAATAAAAACATTGTTGCTTCTTTGTGTGACTTGCTTTAAACCTTCTACCAAAGAAATGCCTTCTCTATGTCCTTTTTAATAGTTTCAATCAATGTGTACCAGACTTCAAAAATAGCTTATTTTTATTCAGTTTTATAAAACTGCCCAGATTTTCCTCAGATTTGGGGAAACTCTACTATGAAAAAGGAAGCCTAATAAGCCTTTTTGGAGAAAGTTATGACTGTGTGGGCCAACGGCTATGATCTTGCTTCACAGTAAACAATGGCTAACGAACGTTAATTTGTCATTGCTTTGTTCTTTATCTGCAGAACCCAGTTCCCATTATGTCATTTCTCTAAAAGCATTTAATAATGCTGGGGAAGGCGTTCCGCTTTATGAAAGTGCCACCACCCGTTCACAAACAGGTATGTTGGTACAGCTTGCTAATGGGTATTGCGTGTTCCATATGTTTGTTATGTAATGATATTAGTAACTTGATCACATGACCAGGTAGGTGTGCAATAAGTGCTTTGTAACATCTCTACATTTCAGCTTTGTATTATTACACTGCATTGACCATATCAGCTGCTGTTAGCTTTATAACATTTGCACCTCATTTCTTAAATCACTGTAAAGCATGCTACATATGGAAATTCATTTTTTTTTTGTAATTTTACCCAGCTTGCTTTTCAGCTATCACAGGCTAGAATTTCCTGACACAATTTTACCAGCGTAATTTGATCACACTTTTTTGGAGTTCCACCTTAATTTTTTTTCAGCCTTTTTAATGAGTTACCCAAATCTGAGAGCAAACCGATGTGCCAATGGGCCTTAAAGGGGAACTCTGTAGAATACTTTGAAGAAATCAATGCTCGGAGATCTATGTATAAATATTGGTACAGACACGGGAAGTGTTTCTGAAATATTCCCAAAGGAAATATCTCATTTTTGTAAGGGGGGCGGGAGGGGCAGAATTATGCCTACTACACATTTTTTCCAAAATGCTGACATTTATTGCAAGTCGATGTATTATATTGAATTTCATTTATAAATATAAAACCTGTTTTTTTTCATTTTCATAGCAATTTTTTTTAAAACATTATATTTGAAGAAAAGAATAAATAGAATTAGAGTCACTGTGATATGTGTTTTCTATCATAGACATATGTCAAACTTAATTAGTGAAAGAGAAATTCTCCTACCCCCAGCTATAAAAATAAGGGCTTGTATTTTTTTTTTTTGTGTGTGTTTTGTTTTTATTTTATGCTGAGCTATAAATATAGTGTCCAATAGCCAGATGTTTTTCTGCATGCATTAACGTATGCATTGTTTAATATATGGATATACACACATACCCAGAGATAATAACTAAAAAGAACAGCATTGCTAGTCAGTGATAAAGGAACAGTCAGGAACAGCCAAATAATAAAAAAAAAAAATTACTCTTTAACCCCGTGTTGCATTCCCCATCCTGAAACAGCACCAGTGACTTTACAGCTTCCTGAGCAAGAGACGCCTATCAGGAGCGCACTCCTCACTGGTTGCTGGTTGTGCTCCTACTCAAGCCCCGTATTGGCATTTCCCAGAACTTACAGGAAGAGCGTGCACATCATCATTGCGTCCTTCCTGTATGACGTGCACGTTCTTCCTGTTAGTTCTATGAAATGCCGATGCGGGGCTTCAGTAGAAGCGCGACCAGCGAGGAATGCGCTCCTGATAGGTGTCTCCTGCTCAGTCACTGGCGGTGTATCAGGCTGAGGGATGCAACACGGAAGTGCTGTAATAGCACTTCTTTAAAGGTAAGAAATTTTTTTTTTTTTTTTAAATTGATAATAAATCAGATTGGCAAAAAAAGGTTAATAAGCCTAAATAATAAAATGCTTTTTTTATTTGGCCTGACTGTTCCTTTAAGTTCAGCTGAGAAAAGAGAAACGTTATAGGTTCTTTGGTACCAACCAGTTATACATGGTCACTCATCTGTCATTTTATATATTATGTGTTTTGTATCATTTCCAAGGACTGCAAGCAAGCTGACCTTTCTTTTATCTAAATTGAGAAGCCAATTATTTTGAGGAATGATGAAACTAGTATACTTTCCCTATAGATCAGCCTGCCTCATTATGGGAATGGATTCATTTGGGATAAAAAAAAACACTATTTCAAAGGTTAATTCTATAATGCCCAGTTTAGTTTAATGCACATGTTCAGATGGAGCTAATTTTATCGAAGCATCTGCTGCATGCAGTGTAAACATTTCTCCATTTATTTCAAAGGAAGAAGAAAGTCAAAAATGTACATACTATTAAAAGGGGAAATTCACTTGAAATTCAGCTCTAAATTTGTCGTAGCTTCTAGTTTTCTAAAATATTTTGAATTCGGTCTTCAACTCCTTGTATTTATCATTACTGAGATGTACATTTGGATTATAAACAAATAAATGAAATATATATTATTTAATATTATATTATATAAAATATATTATTATTTAATATATCTACATATACGTTTGTACACACAGACACATATATATATATATATATATATATATATATATATATATATATATATATATATATGCTATGGGAATCCGCTGTTTGAGAAATCGACAGTTGAATTCGCACCTTAGTGAATAATCTCTATGGTGTGAACCCAGCCTAGGGTATGCGGATATGGGATATAGGGTGTGAACCCAGCCTAGGGTATATGATATGGGATATAGGGTGTGAACCCAGCCTAGGGTATACGGATATGGGATATAGGATATAGGGTGTGAACCCAGCCTAGCGTATACGGATATGGGATGCAGGATATAGGGTGTGAACCCAGCCTA
>WMED01029594.1:239-10240 GCA_019650415.1 Pipa parva
CTATCTTGGTGCTCGCTCCCCTCCTTTCCCTGTCCCAATCTCTACCATGGCCTAGCTCCGTCTGCTGTAGCGCTTTAGCATGCCTCTCCCCAGTATTGTTTCAACTTCCTGTGTATCATAGGAAGTTAAAATCATTGCTGGGGGGAGGGAGAGAGGAACGCTGTAGTGCTAAGCACTAAAGCAGATGGAGCGAAGTAGGTAGGGACAGGTAAAAGGAGGGGAGGCGAGCACCAAGATAACAACCCCCTCCAGCAGCACTCTAGGCAGCTGCCTACCCCTTGGGCCGGCCCTGGTCTGGTCCCATGATAGTTCATTACATCATAGGGCTACAATTTTCTCTTACCTGATACTAGGGTCTTTGTTTTCCAAAAATCTAGGCAAGCTACCTGTAAGTATGTATGTATAATTTTATTTATAAAGCGCCACAAATTTACGCAGCGCTTTACAATTCAGCATTACAAATAGAATACAGACATGGGAAAACATGCATTAAATGATACAAGTATAATATCGTAAGGATAATACACTTTAAGTGCCAGGTTGAGGATGACACAAGAGGTTGGAGGTTTCTGCCCAGTAGAGCTTACAATCTAAATGGGAGGAAGAATTACATACACAGATAGAAGGGGAATAAGAGCCTATTGGAAGGACAATCTTAGATTATACATTTATTTCTTAGTATTTAAATTTGTAAATACTAAAGGGAAATAATAAAGGTTTGGCAATTCATTAAATAGGAAGCACAATTGCATCAGGAATATTACAGATCAGCAGTAATTACAATGGTAGTGGGGAAATTTTTGGAAGAGAAGTAGGATATGCAAATTAGAAATGCAAAAATCAGCATTTCACTCCATAACACGCACCTGACCATAAGACACACCTAGGATTTTAAGGAGGAAAATAATAAAAAAAATTCTGAACCTAAAGATGTGCTAAAATATTTAATAAAATCTTAAGCAAAACCAAAAGGATATTCTAAACTCCCCAGTTACATTAGAAGAGATATCTGAAACAATACAAAATCTAAAACTGCAAAAAGCCCCAAGCCCAGACGGGCTTACAAACTACTACTACAAAAATTACAGAGATACTCACCCCACATTTAATGGACTTTTGGGCAGAATGTATAAACCAACAACAATTCCCACAGAAATTCCTGCAAGCCACGATAATCACCATCCCCAAAATAGGAAAAACGAGAGACTCATGCCAGAATTTTAGACCTATATCCCTATTAAATTCAGACCTTAAAATCATAACAAAAAATCTTGGCCAACAGATTGAAACAAATCTTCCTCAATATTATCCATCCCGACCAGGTTGGGTTTATCTCAACTAGAGAAGCACCCGACAACACAAAAAAAATTATGAACATCATAGAAGCAAGTAACAGATACAACAAACCACTTCTAGCATTATCGTTGGATGCCGAAAAGGCATTCGACCGAATAAATGGGACTTACATGTCCAAAGTGAGGGAACAATTTGGAATAGATGGTAATTTTAAACAGGCCACAGATCTATTATACATATGCCCAACAGCTACCATAACACAAGCGGGATTTGAATCCCCAACCATACCTATAACAAACGGGACCAGACAAGGCTGTCCCCTTTCTCCTCTGATTTTTGCCCTTATGATTTAACCCCTAGCAATAGCTATATGATCCAACCCAGAAATAGAAGGGTTTGACACAGAATGTGGTACCCAAAATATAAGCCACTTCGCTGATGATGTTTTATTAACAATTATGAACCTACAAAAAGGCCTCCTAACACTATCTAACCTCCTGACAGAATTCCAAAACCTCTCATACTTTAAAACAAAAACACAAGCACTCCCAATAAACATACCAGAAGATATAATCTTCACGCTTAAAGGGACATATGATTTCACATGGAAAAAAATGCCATACAATACTTAGGAGTCCAAATACCTAACAACCTGAACAACATATTTAAACTAAACCACATGAAAATCTGGAAAGAAATTGAATCCTTATTAAACAAATGGGGAAAACAGGAACTAACATGGACAGCTAGATTAAGAGCATGGAAAATGATAGGTCTCCCAAAGCTCCTATATTTGTTTAGAACATTACCTATCCATATCCCAAAATGTTTTTTTTGAAAGCTCAAAGAGCTATTATCAAAGTTATCTGGGCAGGGAAATATCCTAGGATAAGAAGATCCTCACTACATAGATGTAGGGAACAGGGGAGGAATGGGACTACCAAATCTACTAACATGGTACAGAACAACAATATTAGCCCACATGGTACTGCTCCATGCCCCAAAAGGAACCAAAATATGGGCAGACATAGAAAATTCATACCTTGTACACCAATCTATTCAACATATCCTATGGATACCCCAAAAATACAGACCAAAACCAGAAATACCCTTACTTAGCAACAACAGCATTGGGACTAAAGATATGGGACGATCAAACTAGAAAAGAGGGGCTGGACAGATCTCTCTCTCTGCTATCAACGCTAAAATCAATACAACATATATCCCCTAACTTAAATATTCACACATGGATAAGCAACGGTATAATTACCATAGATCAACTATACTTCGCACATAAACTGAAATCCTTTCAAGAATTATGCACCCAATACCAATTACCTAAAACACACATATACATACATAAGAATAAAAAAATTAAACCAAAAACAAATATGAAACGACTATGCTATAATAACATAAGAAACAACAAATTTATATCACAGATATATAGCAACCTAAACAAAGACACTGAATTTCAAAAACCCCTGCATTTGACTAGCTGGGAGAGAGATCTCGGCACAGTATTCTCAGAGAAACAGTGGTATAACTCATTTATGTGATTGAAAGGAATTTCAATGTGTAACAACCATGGAGAACAACACAACAAAATGTTGATGAGGTGGTACTGGGTGCCCTCCAGACTACACGCAATATCTCCCTCCATCTCAAACAAGTGCTGGAGGGATTGTATCAAAGTAGGAAATATTCTGCACGTTTTCTGGCTATGCCTGAAAATAAGGAAATTATGGAAAGATATATTTAAACTAATACACAAAATAACTGGAAGATTACTCCCAACTAGACCTGAAATTGCACTATTGCACATCTTTCCTCAAAAAACTCCGAAAACAACCAGAGCAATAGCTACACATTTATTTCTGAGTACCAAATTTCTACTTGCAAAAAACTGGAGGTCGCCCAGGATACCCACCAGAAAAGAAATTCAGAAACACTTCAGAATGAATATAGAATATGAAAAAATTACTGCATGTAACCTTAGACAATGACAGATTCCTGAGAACATGGAGTCTCTGGCTAGAATATGAGGAACAACCCCACACTCCACAAAATACAAATCAAACCCAGGTAACGCAAATAGAGGATTAAAAGGTTGGGAGGGAGGAAGGGAGGGGGAGAGATAAGGAAATGGGGGGGGGGGAAGGGGGGGAGGGGAGGAAAAAAAGAGAATATGGGAAAGGAGGAGGTAAAGAGGAAACCACACAAAGAGACACAGAGACCAACAAGGTTATGTTAAAATGTTAAATGTTGTTAATAAATGTTACACAGATCAAAAGCTAAGAAATTAATATGTTACAGAACAATGAAAAACTGAAATGTTGTAATGTGTTAACGCTGACAATTTCTGTACACTTTAAAACCAAATAAAAAGTAATTAATAAAATTTTTTTTTTAATAGAATAAACCACCCCTCTCCTGCCTGCCCTCCTGCCATCCCTCCCCTGCCTGCCTGTCCTTCTGCCATCTCTCCCCTGCCTGCCTGTCCTTCTGCCATCTCTCCCCTGCTGGCTGAATCCATGGCAAATAGGGCCGCAACTAGCGCAGCTCGGCACCTTTGGCTCTATTTGCTGTGGATTCAGCTGCTACTAACACAGCTGCTAAATCCATGGTGAATAGAGCTGACAAGAGCCGAAGGTGCCAAGGAGCACCATTGCACTCAACTTAGCTCAGTGTGGAGAAGCGCTGACAGGAGGTTGCTCACTGGAACACTGGAGGAAGGTGAGTACTCCAAATTTTCTTCAGCTTCTGCAGGCACGGGGGGTGAGTTGGGCTACCCGCACCCTGCAGCAGCTGAAGAAAAGGAACATTCGCTCCATAAGATGCACAGGCATTTCCCCTCCAACTTTAGGGGGGAAAATAATGCATCTTATGGAGCAAAAAATACGGTAGTTATCAACATATCTAATTGCCTTGTGTGAGAAGATAAGTAGTAAAACAGGATCAAAGCAAAATAAATATGTCATCTACAGTATATTAAATACTATTCACATATAATAATAGTGCATACATTATGCTGCAAAGACCTTGAGGTTTATGTTTGAGTAAAGTAAATGATAGAAGGCAGAACATATTTTAATGGCACTAAAGTCACAAGTGATGCATCACAGATTTCTACAGAGGTCTTTTGGACCTAAAGCTCTCCCAAACAGGGATTATTTATCAAAGAGTCGAAGTGAATTCTCATCACTTTGGGTGGCTACACCCTGATTCTCTACTCCTCACTGACTAAACAGCGGATTCTTATAGTAAAGTCGCAAACGGGACAATATTCCCATAGTGAAGTCACAACTGCAACAATATTCCCATAATGAAGTTGCAACCGTGGAAGTAGCTGTTTATTGGGTAGTGTACGACCATCATTAGCTGGCAAATTCACACCTTTGTACGACAATTCGGACTTTAGTCAATAACTCGATGAATATTCATGGATAAATTCAATTGCATAAATTCACATCACTTCATCCACTGTGTAGTATAGTCAGTTGTGCTTTTTCTCCAGTTAGTATATTAGAGCTGTAGTGGAGTGGATTGCCTTGTAATAATAGTGAATAGTAACAAAGATGCATTCTATCAAAGTAAAATTGTCACATGGATCTTGTCACTGGTGAATTATTGCATAAGTTATAACAGGTTTTTACAGTCATTTCAATGGCAGATAAATCCTAGCTCATTTTGGCACTTGGGGTGGAATTCACCATTGAGCGAAGTGAGTTCCGAATCCTTCGGCTCACTTCGCACATGGTGTTATGCGCTCGCTGATGTCCTACACACGGACATCAGCAAGCGCATAACACCAGGTACGAAGTGAGCTGAAGGATTCGGAGCTCACTTCGCTCAATGGTGAATTTCCCCCTTGGTCTCCATATTTTTTAAGAATTGTAAGTAAAATGTCACTAGAATAATAACAGGAACTCTGCAGTTAGCCCCTAATTTGTCACCTTCATTTCGTACATTTAAATCTTCATATTCACACCAGTACAACTTTGGATAATTGCCACTTTGCCACATGACAAATACTCTATTTGTATTCATTTCTTGGGCTGCAGCCATGGTGCCAGCAAAGCATTAAAATTTGCTTGTGAAATCCAGGAGAGTTTACTGAAGGTTGTTGACTTTCCCATGCGTCTATCTGATTTCTGTTAAGGAAAGCTATGCATACCTCTCTAACCTCAGTTCCTAATTACCCGTGTAAGCTTGCTTATGTAATGGAACACAAATGGAAGTAAAACATCTCGTATATCATTCCATATATTATGGGAATATTTTGTTTGCTTAGTAACATTGTGACATGCCTGAGGAGATTTGTCTGTCTATCCATCCTATGGTAAGTGTCCACTATATCACCAAGACTGCATATTATTTTCCTGTACAGCTATACTGAAGCCAGTTTATTTGAAATGGCATTCTTAAAATACCTGATTGGCATTTAGTATCTTTAACTATGATGGGGTGAAACTGAAATAAGTAGCAGTAAGAGATGTGTTAAATCCATGCTACTCACATCTTATTGCCTACATCTGGCTGCTCCACTCCTCATTTCATGTTCCTTGTATTTCCTGTTGTTCCAGTCCCTTTTCAGGATTTTCTGGTTCTCTGCTTCCTGCTCCATATCCTCTAGTGACTTACAGTCAGTGCTGGGACAAGGTTTAATGGGACCCTAGGTGGCAATGCTAAAATGAGCCCCCCCATACCGTGCTGCCCCTACTTTCCCCATACTGTGCTGACCCAATATCCTTTCCAGATACTGTGCTGCCTGTACTTTCCCCATACTGTCCTGCCCTTCTTTCCCAATACTGAGCTGCCCCCTTTCCTCATACTATGCTAACCCCCAACTCCATTCTACATACCTTGTTGTGGAAGTTAAGTTTAGACTCTTGGCTCTGGTATTAATCAGTGCTAACCCCATTCTGGAAAGAGGATGTACCTTCTTGTATTCTTTAAAGACCCTTTGAGGGCACCTAGGAGCTTCTCAATTGATTTGTAAACTCCTTGAGCCTTAACAAAAGAAAGCACTTGTCTGGCAATTACAATCACCTTAGATACTTAGCTTGAGACTTTGTATAATCTTTTAGTTTTTATAACACTGTTGGAAAAGCCCAGATAAACCAAGATATGAGTTGTGTAAAAATTAGTTTTGACCTGCCTTAATTGCACAGAGTACCCTTACCTGTTTTGGATGAATAACTCACTAAATTATGAATTGCAAGTCCAGACAGTGATTTATTTGTGAATTTCACCTGTTATGGAAAGTGCTGAGTGTTCACTAGGAAAAAGAAAAAAACTTGGACACAAAAAATAACAATAAACCATGGACCTCGTTGTCCACCCAATGGAGGTGCTCCCTCTTTAAAGGAGGATTATGATTTCAATTCATACTTACCTGATCGATCAAGCAGTAGTACACTAAAGGCTCAAATTTACTAAAGTAGAAAAGTACGTTTTTGACTTTTTCAGCCAAAAATGGGAAAAGATGTCAAAAAGTCCTTTTCAACTTTAGTAAATTTTGCCATTATAAGTCTACTAACTAGATCAGTACTCATCTGATGAACCACAGCCCAGGATCATCAGATGAATACACCACCACCCTTCTTCACTTCCAGGTTATATGAGTGACATCGGTTCCTCATGTAGACCCCGAGTTTTGCCTAAATTGTCTGGCACCGGCGATCACTGTTGGATGCATTGTGTGGCGTAGTCAGTAGAATAGAAGTTGGAAGCAGAGTGATATGAATTCCCCCAGTGAAGTGCAGTGACGTCATCCTCTCTATACTCCAATAACTGTATATACTGTAAGTGAATAATACATCTGTTTCTATGTCAGCTTGTCCCTAGGTCATGTTTAGTTGCAGACTAATTTAGTCACAGTTGCCATTGTCACTTTTGATGAAATAGCTTACGCCACACCGGAGCCCTGCCATCAACCCCCAAATTCACTACTCTGATGGTACATTTGGAATGGACACAAAAAGAAAATAATCATTTAATTACTCTCTAATATGTTTTCTCTTTATTTTCAGGTTATTGTACCTGCTGTAAATAACCTAAATCAGTTTAAAAGAAAGAGGTAACTATATATTAAAAAGTAGCTATTAAGTATGTATTTAGTATTTGTTTTATCTTTAAATTGAAATAATGTTTGAGATTTACTTACTATCATGTTTAAGTTGCATTGTTTTATATGGGTTTCACTTTAGATGACTTGTGCACTTTTGATGTACCAAAAAATGGACTTTAAGAATACTTTTTCCAAGTTTACTTGCACTTTAACCTTGGATCAAACATTTTTTTTCACATGCATGTTACATGGACTTTAATCTGGAAACATCATATGGACTCCAATTTGTGATTTATCTATGATGTCACTAATAGTGTGGGAGGAACCTGGATCCTCACCCTTTAAATATCTCTCACTTTGTAACCTGACGATGGGAGGCTCTTGTCTCCCCCCCAGAAATGTTGTTGTCACATACTGTTTAATACGAGTCAGTAAAAAGTTTGGTCAAATACCAATTTATTGTGTATGCGGCCCTTAATTTTTTTTTTGTGAGCCCTGGACTTGCTTATGTGAGGGCTTGCACCATGTTATTCATTACCTTGCGATGCTTCTCACCACTTTGCGGAGTCGGGTACGTGCTCCCTGGTTTCCTGCAAGTGGAGATCAGCGAACGCGAGTCGCTTCGCCAAGCCAAAGTACCTTTAAAGTGTTCGCTGATCTCCGCTTGCAGGAGACCAGTGAGCGCTTACCCGACTCGGCGAAGTGGTGAGAAACATCGCAAGGTAAGTTCGATCGTTCCTGAATTAATGTGTGTGTGCATTCCTCCCTCTTGTTTATGAACTTGGAGCAGTACACCTAGTCGTATTTGCTCCTTCGACAAACCCCAGTGCTTAGTCAATAGTCAAAGTACCTATGCATGTGCATGTAAAGTGATGCAAAGTGCTCTGTAAGATCACAAAAATCATAGTCACTCAAATTGGTTACATATTCACCACATGGCAGAGTTTGATCAATAAGAGAACATGGGCTAGTGGTGAATAGATTAGAATTCAGACCTTTACGGGACTATTTGACCTTTCGTCAATAAGGCCTTTAGTTGGGGGAGGCTTTAAGATCTGTGTGACTGATTCACTGCTACATAGACAACTAGTATTTCAGACAAATATGGCTGCTTTGTTAGAAACAGACAAAACACTCCCTCCAGCTACTAAAAGCGAAAGGTTATTTATTTTCTCAGAGCTAATATTCATGACTAAAATCTTACATTTTTAGGCATAGACAAATCTTTTTCATTTACTGGGAGTTTCTCTTTAAGAAAAAACACATAAAATATATTTTTTACTATTGCTATTGTAGAAAAGTATAAACAAAGGTGGCTGTGCCTAAAGGAATTAATATTCTTGAGGGGTTAGAAAACACATAAAGTAGCTGGGAAACATTTCTTGGAGAAGTGTCACAAATGGTGTGTTGGAGCTGATAAAACCATGAGAAAATGTGGCCCATTCATTTGAATGGCCAATCTTGTAGTACAATCACCATAGTTTGTAGTTTAATGCAGCAAAATGCCCACAGGAGCATATTCACATGATAAGTCACCTGTGGACAAAACCATATGTGGTCTGACAGAATTCAACTTTCAAATGGATGTGATGTGTTTTGTCCATGATTTGTTGCCAGTTGTACTGTGACAATGCTCTCAAAGTATTTAAAAAAAACTTTTCCCTATTTTTCAATGGATATGTGTCATTTTGATAGTATTTCTTGGGCAAGGTGTAGCAAATCAGGAAAGCATTTTCTTAAGCAAAAGCATATTTATAGGACATTGTAGTTTTTTTTCTTGAGATGTGCCATGGATCTCAGGGATCACCGTGGGGGTTGCCACTAGAGGCACTATAGTGTACCCAAAGCCCATTAAGCCTCCTGAATCACGAAGTTGTACTAAAAGCTTAAAGGGATTGCAGATATGTGATGGTACTCTGGATGGGCTATGGAGTACAAAATATGAAACATAGGAACATGGTGGTACATCTTTGTAGAGTTGGCACTGGTTAAGTAACTGCCCCCTTTCTAATTTCAGAAACATCCATTAAAGCAAATGCACAAAGATATTTTTTTTAGATCTGAGCATGCACTTCAGTGAGTTTTTTTTTTTTTGCCGAAATTCAGAAGGGGGTGGGTACTTTATGACAGTCTACATCACTTTCAGAGGACTGCACTTGAGATTGGAGGAATGATCATGGGATCATGCAAATGAAGTTGATCCTGCAGCAGTACTGTAAGTCTACTGCTAGTGGTCACAATTAGTTAAGAACGATTTACTACCATAGTTCTCCTTTAATAGTAATGAATAAAAAAAAAAATTGCAAATGAAAATACAAGCCTTATTGGCTGTGGTATCCAAAAGAATGAAGCAAAACAGAAAGTCATTAAAAACCCACACACACAAAAATATACAGTAGAATTCCACTATACACAGCAAACTATTTCCAAGATGAACAGCCTCTTTTAATAAAATATCTATGATAAAATATCCTTGGCCCGTCTCTTGAAGTTACAAAAGATACCAACTATCAGTGGCATCAGTTACATTTTTATGTCCAGTATAGAGCGTGAATGCATATCTTCAGTCTACAGCAGTGATTTTCAACCGGGGTTCCGCAGGAGCAAGCCAGGGGTTCCCCAACACCTGCGG
>WMED01029595.1:0-10239 GCA_019650415.1 Pipa parva
GGATTGTAGGAAAATAAATCGATACATCGATTTAATAGATGAATCGTTACACCCCTAATTCTAACAGCCAGGATTATGGGAAATGTTGCAGAGAAACAACATGGTTTGCTGTGAGCCCAGTAGGTATGCCACTGAAATCTATTATAAGAGTGAGTATGTATGATGAGTATAAGAGCATGAGGAAGCACTCAGTAATGGTGCAAGTGTTCACGAACGTGGTTCAGTGTTACACATGTAAGGCCGGGTTCACAGAGGTAAATTTTGCTCCACGTTTTTTTCTTGGTGAAAAAAACATTGAAAATACACCATCGCGAAAACACACTGAAAGTAATGGCTATCGGCGGCGCAATGGCACATTTGCATTTCATAGAGAGGAATATGCGCTAGGATGCTTCTTGCTGTCATTTTTTACAGCCGCGTAAAAGGACACACGAAAAATGCGACAGGATTAGCAGCAATAGGAATTTAACAATAGCTGTCTCACGTTAGGGAAAAGCGTTGAAATAGCGACAAGACGATCTGAAGTTGTGCCTGTGGAAAACCTAGGAAAATTTGCCATTGTAATTGCGCTGGTGTTTTTTTTTCGCTTTCTTTTAAAAAACGCCAGAGGAAAATTTCCTTGTGTGAACACAACACAAAGTAGAAAGAAGTAGGACTATCAGGAGACCACATGGGAAGGGCACAAAGCTGGGTGAAGGAGTGCATTCTGGCTCTACAGAGCGGAACAGTAAATCCGTGTTTCCAAAGAACATGCTGAGGGGAAATTTATAAAGAAATAAGTCTGTGTTAGGTGTGTTCACACATATATCGGGCAAAATGATCAAGGTATGCTAGCGAAACTTCCTTCATTTATGTCACAATAGTTACCTATTTTTATCATCCCCATATTAATGGCTGTTATGGGTTTTTTTTTTGGACTGCTTGAATTTAATTAGCTCTAACAATGACATTTTCATGAGAAGCCTTTGATTAAAAATGCCCCTATGTCATAACCAAGCACCAAAGGACATAAGGATAATGCCATGGTTACTGCACACATAACGCTGACTGAAAATGAGAAATAAAGACATAAGCATGAAAAGGTTTTCTTACCGTTTTCATTACTTAATTGTTTAGTGCAGGGGGTCGGCAAACTTCTTTTGGGAGGGAGCCATTTCACTCCCTCCTCCAGTGGCGAAAACTATCTTCTGAGCCGCCAGAGGAGGGAGGCATGCCCTCTCCCGACCCCATGACCACTGACAGCCAATCAGAAGAGCCGTCGGCGGGGCTTTGGTGTGCTTCAGTAGTGTGGCCCGAGCCACAACAAGGCGGCTAAAGAGCCGCATGTGGCTCGCGGGCCACACTTTGCTGACCACTGGTTTAGTGCAATACTTACTCCACCCACTCGCTCAAAATGTTCTCCATCTTTCTGGAAGTCAATAAGTTGCCCATTGAAGACCCAAGAGAAGGAAATATCCAATGAATGGTCATGTGACACCTGGCAGGGTAAGACTATGCTTTCACCAACTGTAACATCCATGCTGGATGGTGGCACCAACACCTGTGTAGGGTCTAAAGAAGACAGGCATGAGCTGGCAGAAAGAAGAAATCCAGCTGCTGAAAACAAAAATATGCTACTTCAAACCCCCAAAGTATTCTTTTCTCACCCTTGACCACCAGGGTCCCGGTGCTGCTGGCTGTACCAAAGTGATTGCTGGCAGTGCAACTGTAGCTTCCAGCGTCTGCTTTGGTCAGATTTAAAATTTTCAGTGTCCCATCATCCAAGATCGATATTCTATAGGGAAAGAGAACAAGAAGTGCGGCCAGTGTATGTCACATACATATAAAATAAATACAAGGAGATTACAGGGTGAGAAATATGAATAAAACGAAGATTATGCAAAGATTTGAGGGCAGTGGGCGTCTCACAGCATTACATTTAAACAGCCACTAACACCAAAAATTGGCATTAACACCAAGGATTGGCATTATTTTTAAAGGGGAACTATAGTGGCAAATCATACTTACTTGAATCGTGCACTGCTGCTACATCAGTATTCATCTGACGATCCTCAGCCTAGGATCATCAGATGAATACATAGCTGCTCCTGTTCACTTCCGTGTCTATATGAGAGACGTCGGTCCCTCACATAGACTGAGTTTTGGTGAAACTAACCAACTGTGCATGCCCAGATCTATAATTCCCCTTTAAATAATCATTGCCTGTCTCATTGTGTTGCTTTAGATAACACATAATCTTGAAGTGCCTCAAAAAACCTAATTTTTTTTAAAAGCAAAACAGCAATGTATCATATTTTATAAATACAATTTAGAAATTTTGGAAGCACAGAACGAATATATAGTAACTACTGCATAGATGCATTTGAGTTAATGTCCTTTCAAGGGTTTACTCCCTGCAGATTTTGGTCTGATTTAATAAACAGAAGTAGAGGTAATGGTAATATTATAGTAGTGATGCCCAACCTACGGCCTGCGTGCCATATTCTGCTGTGCTATCCGGCCCACGCCTTGAATTCTCAAATCCGAAATGTTGTGTATAAGTGTGAATTCGGCAGCTAAAGACAGTCGCAATAGACTGTTACTGTCACAGTCGCGTCTTTATAATGAGAATTTTGTCGCAGTTGCGACTTTACTATGGAGAATTGTCGCAGCATAATTTACATTTTAAAATTTGTCGCGGTCCCGATTTTAAAAGTCGCGACTTAAAGCGGATCGTGGCACGTGTGCCACAATTTTATATGGCCCCCAGGCCAAAAAAGGTTGGGTATCTCTGTATTACAGGGATGTATAGTCTAGGACAGCAGTCTCCAATTAGTTGTACATTGTTCAAAACGCCCATTTTATGATGCTTCTTACAGCCTCTCTCTCCTCAAGCGTTCAACTGATCTATGACCTATAACACAAGGGGTCGAGGCTTCACTATCCAGGACCCTCCTGTATATGAAATATAACGCGGGTCCTATTTATATTACTAGTATGGCTACCCAAGTCATTTTTTCATTTATGTTTAGAATGTGTGAAGCGAAGCAGATATGATCAGAGTTTTGACACCTCTTTTGTTTCAGTGCTGTTTTACCCATTTTCTTTACTGCGCATTTGCTTTAATTATACACTTGTACAGTCAGTGGTAAGGAACTGCACACATTGCTGGCTCCTATAAAATAAGAACATTTATCTGCTACAATCCCGCATTGTACATTGAGATGGAAACTTAGTCCCATAAATAACAATAAAAACAGTTGCAAGAGCTACAGAAGATCAAGTGAGCTCCGGAACAGCGAGTAGCAAAGATAAATAGTCAACTGGGGGATCACGGAGATGAACTGCAAGCCACAAGCCTTCTTGGCAGTAAACCAAGTCAACATTCAAGAACTTAAAAAGGAAAGAGAGGACAAAGTGGAACAAAGGAAAAGAATGCACAAAGGGACAGACTGCAGCCTTGTAAACTGTAGAAGAGCCTAAGAACATCACCAAAATACATAATAGCTAGGTTGACTGTCCTCATATGGCTTTTTATTTATTTGCATCAATGATTTGGACATATACAGCATCAGACTGGTCCGCTGGGACACTGGCAGGCAAACCCAGCAGATTTCCTTTCTCTGTGGGTCTCATCATGTCACATCACACGTGGATCATGGCCTCCCAGTGAGCCAATCAACCCACAGTCCAGTGCTGGTCATATACCTGGCATATCTAACCTTCAGTCTACTGAAATACAACTCTACTGAAAAGCAATGCTTTGCCAATCAATTTTAACTAAGGAGTATGCTTATCAGTCCTCCCTCATAGGTGAGAAGTTAACGTTCCCTTCCGGCAATGAAGGGGTCCCCATGTAAGAAAATATTTTTCCTTTCCAACAACATTTAATGGCTGAATATCACCAGGCTATGAACTTCTGTCCCGAAAAACCAAGATCAACTAAAAACTTGAAATAAAAAAAGGAATAAGATGATATGATTAAAATGTTTTGTGACTCCTCCTTGGAAGACCGCCACTGTCATCAGCCTGCTTAACCCAGATGGGCGCATCAGTATTAGCCTGTTCTGCTCTATCTGCCTAATTGATGGCTGCCACCATACAGTATCCATGGAGGCACACACCATCCTGCAGCACCATCATGTGATGACATAAGGATGTCATGGCGCTGCCCCCTCCTATAATTTTTTCTGCAGATGCACATGGATATTGAAAGTCATTTGCAGTATTTGTCTGTCACATAAGCTCCATTACGTGCCAGAGACTGATGGAGGAATTTATCTGTCGCTCAGAGACAGTTGACAGACCACCATACAGTATGGATTTATGCTTTAGTATTAACAGATTAGTAAAAGCCTGTTTATATCTTCAGTGAGTGAGTCATTGTTATTCCATAAAGATAAGGGACATATTATTTACTACGTATGTTTAACCCACAGTCAATAGACTCCTGGTTTAATAGCAAACTGTGCATCGTAATGCATATTAATAAACAGCCATGCTTTGTTATGAAGGTGCTGTTTTCCCGGCAGATATATTTTAGCCATTTTTATTATTCTGATAATTGGCTCTTTTTATTACTGAAGGATAATCTGTACTGACATAGAAATCATGAGTAATATTATTAATATAGCAATATAATGCTGCCCTATGAAACTACTGACACAGTTCCCTGGGATTCATATCATATTCTCTTTGTTACAGAAGCTGCAAATATTTTACAATGTATCAATTTCTTCATTAAATTGTTTTGTTTAGGGTCACAATTGCTTTTGGCCTTAAGCCAGTTTACTGATAGTATTTTGCTATGCTGGGAACAAATAGATATAATGGGGGTTATTCACTAAGGCGCGAATTCAACTGTTGAATTCGCAAACAGCGGATTCCCATTGTCTTTATATTCTCATTATAAAGACGCGACTATGACAGTAGCAGCCTATCATCTTTATCTGGGGAATTCGCACCTATACGCAACAATTCAGACTTTAGTGAATAACCCCCTATATAGTATTAAACGACAGCCAAAAGTGAGCCTTTATCACCTGAAAATGCTACCATCCCCATATCTGCTAATGTGAGGTTCATAAGCCCTGGGCTATCATATAATGACTGGTAGAATACTTTTATATTGGGTGTACATTCCCAAAATCTCCTGCTTGTCTAAGAATGGGAATAGCAGTTGCATGCTTCAAATGTCATAGGCTAGTTTTCAGTGGGTGACTTTCATTATTCTAGGGCCCCAGTTCTAAGGACTATTAACTGACTTTTTTTCGATCGAGTTTTTCAATCTCGATGTTTCAAGTTTTTTTTGATGGAAATGTGATTTATTAAATCATCGAATTTATTCAATTATCAGAAACACCGAGTTTGTCAAGCAAGATCTCGCGTTGTTCCCGCGAGATTACCACGAGAGTTTTTCGATCTCAATTTCTCGATAAAAAGGTAGCCATTCTACTAATGTAAAGTATGGCTACCTTTCCATCGAAAAAATTTTAAAAATTGACTTAGAAAAACTTGTGCGGTAATCTCACGGGAACAATGCAAGATCTTGCGCAATAAACACGGAAAGACTTTAATAAATTTCATGAAATACCTTATAGCAGCGGTTCTCAACCTGTGGGTCGCGACCCGAGGCCATCCTACTGGGGTCGAGACCCGCTCCGGCACCCGGAAGTGCCCACAGGAACCCTTCTTATAAGGGTTCCTGCGGGGTGATGTCAGCCGCAAACGTCACCATGTGACGCACAACGTGATGACGTTTCGGCCGAACGTCACCACGTGACGAGCATACGTGATGACGTTCGGCCAAAACGTCATCACGCGCGGCGCGGTGACATCAACGCCGGGGATCGCCAGCCGAAAGGGTTGAGAACCGCTGCCTTACAGGGAAAGTAAATACACAGGCATTCTTCTATGGCTATACAGCAAGCTGAAAAGACCGTCCTGTTACTGCACAGCCCCTATTATCTGCTGAGAAGCTTGAGACAAAGAGAACGGCACTTCCAAAACTCTTGAGATGGTGCATATCTGTAAGGTGACCACTAGATGGAGATATAATCATGCAATTTACAAGGGCATAATTTCTACAAACCTTTATTTAAAGCTAAAATGGTAAGATGATTGGAGTCTGGCCAGACTGGTTTAGTCTTGTGTGTGTGTGTGATTGTGTAATGAAATTAGATTGGAAGCTCCATAGGGCAATGCTGATGTGAATGACTAATCTCTGTAAAGCACTTTATTTGTAATACAAGCACAATTAAACAAAAACAAACAAGAATATACATAATAACTGACTATTAATACTGTTAAATTGCTGTATTTGTCTCGACACCCATGATAACTACATAAAGTAAACTCTGCTGTTTCCAGGATGATTGAATGATTTATTTCTTACCTTGGACTCTCCCTCAGCTGTTCTCT
Source organism: Pipa parva (assembly GCA_019650415.1). Classification (NCBI taxonomy): domain Eukaryota; kingdom Metazoa; phylum Chordata; class Amphibia; order Anura; family Pipidae; genus Pipa; species Pipa parva. The sequence continues at coordinate 6,400 of WMED01029595.1, forward strand.
GCCCTTTCTCCAGATAATACTGGGCTTGGGGGATGCTTTTGGTTTGCATTCGATGAGAACTGAGCCGCCAACTTTTCCCAAGGTGACCCTCCTCACAAATGCCTTGGAAAAGTCAGGCCCCACAGCTAGAAAAGGGTAAGTCAAAGCTCTTTACTGCAATACACACCGTCTTTACAGATATTCACAACCAGAACATTTTTATAGACTTAATTTACTTTACCACAGACTCTAAAATTATATTGTACAACTCTATATTATATTTGTATACGCAAGTCACTATTGCAATTAGATTGTCAGCTCTTGGCGCAGGGATATCCTTCCATTTGTCTCTAACAATGCACCTAATAGTGGTACAGCTGCATGATTGGACATTGATAAATCCTGTGTGTATTTGAAATGTGCTGTTAACATGTTCAGTGCTGAGTTAACTAGTAGCACTGTATAAATAATAATTATAAACTCATACAGGCTTATCCTACATAAAATAGACCTATATATTTTATATAGTAAATGTTCTTCCTATTATCAAATATAGTAAAAGTCAATAAGGAGTCCCCTAAAAGCAATATAAAAGCACAAAGTCATGGGTCACTTGTTTAATGCAGCTCAATCTCCAAGGTCATGTCTATATTTATAATTTAAAAGGCAGGTGATATATTATTTCTTCTAATACATAAAGGTTTCTAGGTCAGGACAGTCCAACAAGAGGTGAGGGACTTTCAGCTCTTCAAAAGATATTTATTCACCCCAACCTGCCAAAGGTATGTTATGTATATTAATATACCTTTTTATGTATGACATCATAGAGGATCAGCTCTATGCGTGAAATAAGTCACTGTTTTATTTCGATGTTAGAGTGAACTATTCTCTTCAACAGTAAACTATAACTCCCACATCCACAGTACAAAGAAAATTCTAGTGTACAAGACCTGAAAAGAAGGCTGAGTTGGCTTCCCATATAGCTCTTCATTGGGTCTGGCACCCAAAAATAGTGGTGCGCAAACTACTATCTTTCTAATGAAGATATAAAAAGTGGGATTAACTCACTGTCAACCGAAAACCCATTTTCTTCAATATAAACATGTGTGCAGATATGCAGGTAGGTTAGGTATGAAACTGGTAGGAGTAGATAAAAATGAAATGCACCCTCATTATTTGAAAACTGCGTTTTTGCAGAAAAGTTATATTTCCTAGCACCACTGTAGGAGACACATTTGGAAAACAGATCTTTAAAGGATAGATGTATATTATAATTCACACGCAAATAACACCTTATATGCTACATGCATCGGAAACAGAAGTGCATGCAATGCAAATGTATTAGCGTACTCGTATAAATATGTTCAGCATACTAATATCATATCACCTAGAATGATAAAGTGTAGGCAAACAGAATGTAGCCAACAAATTACTAAACAGTATATTTTTACCCCTTTGGCGCTAAAAGCAGAAGGATCACATCTCTGGGGCGCCACATTGTTAAGATCTCACCACTAACAAATTAGCACCTCCATCAAGCACTGTGACAGGAGGAGTCCTGTTTAAGGAGATATCACTATTAATTAATTTGTTCTTAAGACATCTTCATCATACTAAAAGGCCAGACTCATGTTTCCATTGAGATAACAGTATTTAAAGATCTGTATCTATGTACAAAAATCAGCCAAAAAGTTGTGGACATATTTGAGAAATTAATTAGAACTTGTACAAGTAGACTTCATTAGTTTTTCTTAATATTTTTGTCATATTTAATAATATCTCACAGCGATTATTCAGACCAAAGATTTATTGTGATCTATAAAGAAATTAAACTAATAGAATATACAGACCACTGATAAGAGAAAACCCCACCACATTCTCAAATAATAACTCATAGATCTCAATCTGACAGCAAGATTGATTTGGTTCCATGGAAGGGAAACTAGTTGGGAATAGTGAACATGGTAAGAGAACATTTAATATCACAAAAAAAAAAAAAATGAAAGAAATCATTTAGAAGACAATTTATTTAAGGTAATGAAGATGCTTAAGGTGACATAAAAATGTCCTTGGATAATAAAATCCCTTAAAGTAGAAGGTAATGTCTCATCCTTTTGATTTCAGGAGCTATGCTATCCATGACCTCCAGCTTTAACAAAGTCCTCATTGTGTAAATTTACTAATTATATACTGATAAAGATAAAGAAGACTTGGCATCTTGTCAGGTTTTACCCAGAGACCTCTGTTCTCCAGGGAAACCCTCAAGTACTCCAGACAGGGTCTGTCTAGAGTAGATTTCTCTCATTCAGCATTGTACTCCAACCAACCAAATTTACTACTGATGTTAAAGTGCACCTGTCACCTCAAAACTAATATTAAATTAGGTTCGTATACTAATTAAATAAATGTTTTAGTATATATATATATATATATTTAAAAAATGTATCTTTATACAGTATTTCTCTCTGTCATCTTCCCTGTCAGCCAGACTTTTCTTTCTGGAGTTGGGTTGGGCGGGGATAAACGATGACATTACATCTCCTCCAATCAGATCCCTGTTAGATTGTGATTTAAGGGATCTGATTGGAGGAGCTATAATGTCAATCATTTAGCCCCGCCCAACCCAACTCCAGAAAGAAAAGTCTGGCTGACAGGGAAGATGACAGAGAGAAAGGCTGTATAAAGGTACATTTTTTAAAATACATATATATTTCCAAAAATGATTATTTCATCAATAGAACCTAAATTAGTATTAGAGTTTTGAGGAGACAGGTGCACTTTAAACCCCACCGCCCATTGTGACACTAAGCCCACCCCACAATTGGGCGAAAGAAGGGAAGAAACCAATCTCCTTAGTGCTCTTAGATATTCTCAGTTGTGTTTTACTTTAGTGTTAGGAATATTACACTGTCATGTAGGGGCTCATTAACTTACACTTATCTTATGTTTGTAAAAAGTAGCAGAAAATGTTATTTGGAGCATAGCATTTTAGTAGTTAACAAGTACTTTATATGTGCTAAGGCATGTTAGTAGCCACAACCTTCATACACCCAGTTATGACTATTCCAATATAATAAAATAAATTAACCTTTCACGTTTGTTTTATTATTTACTAATTTTTATCAAAATATATATATTCAAATCATGAAAGAAAAACCTTTTAGGGTTATAAGTTCTAGTAGAGCAAACCAGAAACCACTGAAACAAGAGCCTTCAAATGGTTTGATTATGAGGCCATGATAAACACAAACATTTGTGTATAAACTCTTACCAATAACTCTGAGCTCAGCACTGGAATAAATGGTGCCGTGTTTATTTTCTGCCAAGCACTGATACATTCCAGAATCGGAAGTATTGACAGATGTAATTGTGAGGCTTCCGTGGTCAATCTGCAGACGCCCCTGGAATAAATAAATGTAAAGAAGAGAACTAAATGAAGGTAGTGTTAAAGGCAGACATAGGATGGGAGAAAAAGGAAGGAAAGAAAAGACACAACAGGTTCATTTAACGTTTTATTTGTTAGGGTCATACTAAAGCTACAATATTATCCTGTAGCACAGCAAGGCAATCTCAGTCTTGTATTAAAGAGCATCCATTTACAGATATTAATACTGTTTATCATGTTAACCTGCTCCTCGGCTTCTTACTAATGCATCTCTTTGTCCTCTGTACCACACTGCTTCCTATTCCTATATGGATGGCAATGCTATGTGCAAATAGCCAACCTCATAGTAGCGCTTGCAAAATTATGTCAAAAGTCACAAAGGCACTTGTGAGATTGGGAAATAATCCACTTCCCCTTCCCTGCCCAAGGCCTTACCACACATGGTATCCAAAAGTTCATAAAGATGATAAAGTACT
>WMED01029596.1:0-10239 GCA_019650415.1 Pipa parva
TTATCCATGGGTCATAGCAAATTCCATAATTTTTGGGCCAAAAATTGGCCTCGACTTATACACGCGGTCGACTTATACACGAGTATATACGGTAATACACTTCCCCCAGCAACCAGAAGAGGCGGGTAATTTGTGTATGGAAAGGTTAATAATAATATGTATATACAGCATCTGGAAATTTCCTTTGGAATCTAAGCTTTCCAAAGGATTAATTCCACTGTCAGAAAAGGAGTAGACACATTTGTAAATGGGCCTCTCTCTATAATACCTCTCTCTACCAGGGCCGGCCTTAGGGTGGGAGGCACCCTGTGCGATGAACCAACATAACTTTCCCCTCCCTGTCTGTGGTGGCATCCACACTTCCTTCTTTAACTTGAAGCTTCTGCACTGGATGCCACCACTGCCATAGTTCCCCACAGTGAAATGGTTCCCCTGTGCGGTCACACAGGTTGCAGACTCCCAAAGGCCGGCTCTGTTCTCTACCGTGACTGCACCTTACCATTCAAAGAATAATGTTAAAATCAAACAATGTTAAGTCAGACAAGGACATGATTGTGGTAGCGGAGGTAAGTCGATGGTGGCTGTCTCCAGCTTTCTGTGGATTTTATCCACACAGTGCAACAAAACTAAGCTTTCCAAAGCTCTCATAGTATTACATGTATATCAATAGATCTCATAGTATCATTTCTGCTTATGCACTCACATAGAGCAATACAAGTTACTGACAGTTATTCTTATGCAGTACTTTCATTTTCATCTTTAAAGATGAATTCCTAATTTTTCTTCTCACTGCTGATTGCCGCCACATGGGGCTTTTTGAGGCCCCTGAGGAATATGCGCGATATAAAGTCCAATAAGGAACAATAGGACTTAGGTGGGAGTTTATTTACTTAACAAATAAAAATATGCTGCAGCCTAGGGGGTTATTCATTAAAGTCCGAACTGTTGCGTATTGGTGCGAATTCGCCAGATAAAGACAGTTTCAATAGGCTGCTACTGTCGCAGTTGCATCTTTATAATGAGAATATTGTCGCAATCGTAACATTAGAAAATTGTCGTGACTTTACAATGGGGAAATTGTAGTGGATTTGCTATGGGAATCCGCTGTTTGCGAATTCGACACTCGAATTCGCACCTTATTGAATAACCCCCTTTAGTCTGGGTTCACACTAGCTGATTTTCAGCTGAGTTTGAGAAACAGTATCCATTGTTTCCTCTGGAATAATCCACACAGGCTGTAGTATTTTGCACCATAGACCAGTGTTTTTCAACCTTTTCTCTTCAGGGGAACCCTTTGGTGTTGTCAGATTTCTGGCGGAACCCCTACAGAAATCTTTTTGGAATGGAAACGGAAATAGTATAACCGCATAATACGCATGCATTACAATGTAGTGCATGTGCACTATGTGGTTATACTATTTATTAGTAAGTTTGATGAAGCTGATGTCGGTATTGTCTGACAGTGATCAGGACCGTATCCCGGCTAACCTGCACGCAGTATGTACACTACATGCTGCGTGCAGGTAGGAAGGTTAATCGGGATATGGTCCCCATCACTGACCTCAGTATTGCCTGACAGTGATTGGAATCTGTATGTAGTGTATGTCGCGGAACCCCTGGCTTGTCCTTGAGGAACCCTTGGGTTCCACGGAACCCCGGTTGAAAATCACTGCCATAGACAATAAAGAGCCTAATTAAAAAAGCTCAGCTGAAAATCAGCTAGTGTGACCCTAGCCTTGAGAAAGGAAAACAAAATAATACAAATCAGGAATTAAATTTTAAAGATAACTTTTGTACTAGTACTAATGTAGGATTAATTGCCATTTAATGCAAAATCATTGTTTTTATTTATGCTTCTTAATTTTAGTCCCTGGTAAAAATATCCATAGAAACCATAATCATGAGAAAATCAAATTACAAATAATTCAATAAACAAAAGACATCAAAATATCTTTGTTTACTACTATCAAGAACATACTAAAAATTCAATTCTAGGTTATGTGGTTGCTGTTTAAATTTTTTAAAAAATGAATAACTTTTCGCAATATATTATATATATATTATAAGTTTTCAGTTGTGTCTCTGAAAGTAGCCATTTTGTAAGACGTGTACATGTTTACACATAGGCTTGTGCTCTATTAACTACAAATGCACTTTGTTGCGAGCGACAGATCTTCTCAAGAGTTTGCAGCATCCAGGGGCTTTCAAACGGATAAAAATAAAGTGTCAAAGAATAGAAGAGGGGGGAAAGAAATAGCAGGAGGGACTTTCATATCTATAAATATATCTATTTCGAGAGCTGTGGTGCTGCGAAAGCTGTGATGGCAGCCTGGAAGGAGGGAAAAAAGATGCCAATTAACAAGATGAGAAGTAATTGGTGTTTGCCAGCAAACGTTTCTAAACTGCAAACGAAAACCTACACACACACACGAGCCAGTTTAGCTGCGAGGCAACAGTTACTGTTTCTCTGCTTTTATATAATATTTAGACGTATTTTATCAGCTCCTGTGCACACAGTCCAAATGGCCTGTCGTATAATTGATACATATCTTCGAAGGCACAGTGTGAGCGCTTTGCAGCATTAAATTCCCCCCCTTTTAAGTTTTCCGCCGTGCCGATTTACTTGACAATAATGGCATCTGAATGAAAGGGAGGGAGAGTTTCCCACTTTGGATTCTAATTATTTCCATTTAACACTTGGAAAAGCACCAAACTTAACCCCTGCTGATAGCGGAGCAGGCAAGGGAAATTTGGCAAAATAAGGAAAAAGTATATATAGCACACAGGAGAGCAGAGGACCATAATCCTTTGGTACTGCATAAGCTGTTTGGATGGCACTGGGGGGAAATAAATCATAGCCACAAAACAATACCAAAAAATGCTCTCTCTTTCTTACTAATCACCAAACTTTAATATTTATTAATGCTGGATCAGCACACCTGTCATTTTCAGGCCATTCGCTAGTTAAAAGCTGTAATAATATCCAATCTGTCCTGTCAAATAGATCTTTAAAACAACTTCATGCACAATACTGGGTGCCGAGAACATAACAACACTGTATGTTTCTATAACAGATTATAATGTCATTTAGATCAAGTGACTTGTCATAAGTGACAGAATGGTCAGGAGGGAACCCCCACAATTCTCTGCATTAGAGTTTACTTAACCTGAACCAATATTTTTTTCACACATATCAGTGACATTAAAGCATTATTTTTCATAGATATCAATGACACTGAACCGATCTTTTTTAATAAGTATCATACAAGTCTTTACATTTATGCTTAAGAACATACAGTAAAATAAATTCCTAAAAAAAAGATTCACTGGGTAAAGTGACCAAAAATAAGGTAAACCATGATGAAATAGTGCTTGTTTGCCCAAGGAGTCTGGCTTTACTGTCCGCTCATACATAAACACCCCCACCCCACCCAAATAACAGTTCCAAGATGGCCGACATTTATAAGAAGGGGAAGTGAGGTAACTGTTACTTATCTGAGGAGCCCCAGTAGCATTTAAGTGTGGGTCCTCTGGTTTGCACAGGTTAACCCTTTAATCCACACAAAAAGGGGAAATGTTCCCAGGTTAACCCCTACTGCTGGTGGCTGCCAGAGATGAAGCTGGAACAGAGTTGAACTGTAGCAACAATGCTGTGACACAGGGCAGCAAAACTGTAACAGAGTTTTTGAGATTTACTAAGGAAATGGAACAGAAAATATGCTAAAGACTGGAACATAGAATCTGTTGAACTGTATCACACAGGAGCAGCATCACAGTAATGTAGTGCAAGATCAGTGAAGAGCAGTGAGGCTGATACAAAAGAGGATTTGGAGACACTGAAACAAGGACCAGAGGAATCTTGATAAGAACATGGTTAGAACTGGACTGAATACTCATTTAGCACCCTCCTGCAAATAAAACATCTTTCAGTATAATTATACATATATAACCCTAAATATAATTATATATAACCCTAAAAACCCCCACATAACTGACCATTCACAGGTCAAAGCCTTCCACTGTCTAATAATATTGCACTGGATAAGGTTAAAACCAATGCATTTACAACTTAGAGTCATTTCCCTTCCAACGTGTCTATGTCAGAAATCCAGAGAATTTATTGTAGAATCATAAGACCAGAGGCACTATAGCCACAGAGCCTCATTGACTAAAGTGCATATTCACCTGTCGAATTCACCTCGCTACAATTTGAGTCACAATGCCAAAATGGTCGCAAATCACTGCTGACTGTTGACCAAGTGGAGAATATGCCTGTCGAACAGACGGCAGTAGTGACCGCTGTCGGATGCGTAGTGTGGCGTAGTCAGGCGAATAGAAGTAGGATGAGAAGTCATGTGGAGTAAGGCTAGTTCAACAAGTGAAGGGCAGTGACGTCAGTCTCATCATATCCCAATAACTATATTCTGTGAATATTCTATTTCTATGTCACCTTGTCCCTAGGTCATGTTGTCAGTAAGTTGCAGTTGTCATTGTCACTATGCAACGCTAGAGTACTGCTATCAACCCCTCAATTTGCCAGTCTGAAGTGGCAAAGTCAAACAGGTGAATTTGGAGCAGTTCACTTAGTTGCATTCCCACCACTCTGTATCTTAGTCAATAGTAGAAGTACCTGTGCACACAAATGCAAAATGATGCAAAGAACTCCATAAGTTTGTAAATCGTGTAGTCGCCCGAACAGCAGGGATAAGTGTCAGATCCTAAATCAAACAATACTGGGTGCAAAACAGAGAGCTGGCAGCAGTGAAAACTATGAATGTAAGCAACCTGCAGGGTTCCACAAAATACATTACCTGCACTCTGATTAATCAAGGCATTAACATATAGCAAATCCTGCTAGGACTCAGAGTAGTCATTTAGGCAATGATTATAAAAGTACATTTTACTTGGGGTCCAATGGAGCTTCTGATGAGCTGCTCACTGCTTGTAATAATTGAGTATTTTCTGCAGTATGGCAGCATGATAGCTATTCCTCTCTCTGCCCAGCATGATTTTAAATTCCTTTTGTATTGACTAGGAATGAGCAGAAATTCACCTTAGACTAACATTTCTTTTAACACCTGCATCTCTCTTTTTTTGGTCCAACAGTGACACCTGCTGTTGAGTAGTTAACATGCACTGCAGATGTTTATGAAAGAATTTAGCCGCTATCCCTGAAGAAACATCTGTATACAAAACCTCACATTCAAATTGTCTTTTTTTCATTTGGATTTATTTTTTAAGCTATACAGAAAAATATGTGTTTAGAGTTTGCTAGAGAATGCTTTCAGTTTAATCCATTAGTAGGTGGTGTGCCATTGATTGACCATTAATCTAATATATATTTTACTTTAGTGGTGCTGAGGACAAGAAAAGTTCCTGCAACTATTTTCGGTGCTTTTTCGTCAAAAGGTTTTGAAAATGTGGTGACAAATTGGCAACATAAACTAGTTATTGTCTGTCACTGAAATGAATGTAAAAAAAACAGCTGGTGACTGTAAACAGGACTGGTGGTGCCAAAACAAAGGCAATAATTCTGGCAACAATGTACTTTACTATAGTAATACATGCATATGGCTCATATGTTGTCTATGTAAAGATAACACCACTTTGCAACAATATGCCTGTTCATAACAAACTCCTTCCATAACACCACCACTACAAACAGAAAGCACTTTGTATCAATTCAAACACAATACAAAGTTAAGTGAATACGCAGAATTGAATTTGCAACGGTATGGACCAATTAACATGGAGTGTCTTCAATTCACTTTTTCATGTGATTAGCCCATCACTCCCACAGCTTCCTATAAATGACACCTGTCCTGAGGCTACAAAATGCTACATGTGCATTTCAACCTGTCTTCATCTTGGTACTGCTGGGTAAGGCCCCACCTGATGTATTTTTATGGTACGGCCGCATGTGGTAAAACTTGGGCCTGCACAGCCCTAAAACATATGCCAAATGGGCCACGTATTGAGATTCCATTACATATTTTTGCAGGTTCTAAAGTGCAACAAGAAATATAAGGACTATTTTAACGCAGTTTACTGCTCACAAACGTGATGTGGTCGCAAGCAGTGGTCCCTTTAACTCTATGGTGAGTATTCTGTCCGGATGTAGTAGCAGGTTTAACTGCATGTGGTACTACCACAACAAAATACCTGGTGTGACCTTACCATATATGCCTGACAACAAGTCAAACTTTTATTCATATATTGCATTTTGTTAAATATAAATGAGTGTGCTTTGTTGGTTGGTTTCAAGGCTGTTCATACCAAAAGAAAAATAATGTGAAGCAAGTTACTGTCATTCTGCAATAGATTTTAATTGCCAGTGTGCAACAGATTTTAATGTGTGGAAGCTGTACCCTTGAAGCTAGCTAATTCTGCCTCCACTTTTGTAGCACCAGATCCAAGATGCACATCATAGCGCGCTGATTTGTTGTAATCACCACTCCACATTAGATAACATACTGCAAACTAAAAATGCAATTTAGTAAAAAGAAGATGAAACTGTGTCATAGTGGAGATGAGACTGATACATATTCAGAGTTAATAAGTAAAAATCAAACGAATAGATTTTTTTTCTCTCAGAAGCTATGCTAAACACTTCCCTTTGATGAATCAGTTCACTGGTCGCTGCTGATTGCACTGAATAGCACCCCAAGGTCTTCTGATTACACATTTTGCTCTTCAAACAGTCAGATGACACCCAAACCCTTTAGCAATGTATTATTTAAATATCTGTGGGCCATACCCATTATCTCCCACACTAGAACACATTCATATTTAATGAGTCCCACAAAGGGAGCTCACATCATAGGCAACAGGTTCCCTTTTCCCTGGGCACCTGTCCTCTGGATATAAAGAGTAGAAATGGGTTATTATGCTTGGTATCTCTTGCCTGTAAGTTTAGGCCCATGAATAAAGCATGAACCTATTGTCTGCTCTGCTAGCAGGCAGCTAAAATAAACTGGAATGTATAAATGTAAAATACAGAGCTCCACTTCAAAAGACTGTAATACTAATGGGAGTAAGCTTGGAATCATGCATACCCCTTTCCCATTCAGGGACAGGAGATTTTGTTTGTGTTTTTGTTGAATAGAGCAATATGCATGGGTTTAAATCTACTAACAACCCAAGTGCTTTCTCTAGGTCACATTGAATTTTCTGAAGATATTAATAACATTACTGACACATTTAAAGGAACATAATCATCCTTAAATCTTGCATTTTTGAATAATAATTTTCCTTCTTTTCTCACTCAATGTGCATTTTATTTCGTTAAAAAATAACCCTCTGCAATAAAAGAAAAAAAAAGATTTCTGGAACCCAGTCTATCCCTGCATTGTAACTGTCATGAGGGCAATTAAAAACTTCACTGCACTAAATACAACCATCTTTCTGTCTGCAGGTTGTATGTAAGCTCTGCATTAAATTGTGCACTGGGAGCCTGATACACTTCCTCATACTGACACGATAAAAATCAACACACACAGTTGCAAAAAGACTGCGCGGGATATCATATTATTTTCTTTTACAACTTAACTGAATTTTCCATTACCCAACCAAACTGTCAGCATAAAATAAAGTACTGACCCCCAGACTGTATGTTTATGTAGATGTCATGTAAAAACACATGTAACACATTTATTTAAAAGTATTACATGAATTAGCAGCCTTAATGCAACTGGTGTTTTACTACTCCTGCTGACATTGATAAGTGGTGTTTCTCTGTTAGGGAATTATGAAATTAAGGTCTTGAATCATGGGGTTTAAATGTGTTGTTTGATTTGAGCAGAGGAATGTAGGTAACATACGGTTTTGGGATGATTCATTTCTGCTGTACTACTGAATTATTTACCCCATACATTCTTTTTAATACAGTCATATAATTATTGATGTATATCCTGTTACATGATGCAAATGCAGCATTTTTAATGAGACACAAATGTGAAGCCCTAATTAATTCATGGTTTCTTCTGATCTGGGCTTGTGTACTATAACAGAAGGTGACAGGTTTGACATCAGAATTTGGGCCTGACCCACCCTGACAGCCCTGGTAGCGACAGTGCTAGAGGTACACTGGGCAGAGGTTGGTTGTACTTTAGCACTTTGTTCAGCTTTCTGCACTGCCAGCTACAGTATATGAATAAAAAACATTGGTTCATGGGTAATTTTTTTTTTAATCTAACAGGAATTTGAATGGTAGAAGGAAGTGTATTTACAAAGAATATGGTAGACTGAGAAGAACTGTTAGACAATATAGATAGCTGTTACTATCTCAGAGTGAACCCCAATGACATGGTATTTCCAGGTAAGCCACATTTGCATGTTTCCCAGTGTCCCTGATTCCGTGGAACACTTCCATTCTCCCTCCCCAGTCTCAGTCCTCCCTCCAGCCTTACCCAATCAAATACAGATGGGTTGTGCATTGGTGACATCATTAATGATGTCACAGGCACAGTCAATTGGAAAACAGTGGGTGTTGTGCCAGTGATGTCATTACCAGTGGGAGAACAGCACTGTCCCGCTGTTCCCCAGAGTAGTTGGGACGTATGCATTTGTGATTTCTGCAACTTTGTAAGGAGAGAACCATGGTGACCATCATGGTGATAGAGTAAAGCAGCATGATAATGATAATTAGTATATTGTACCAAATTAGCCCTGTACTACAGAGGTAGCTGCAGTTGCTGACACTGCAAGGCTGACTGTGGGAAATCCCTTGATGTTGGGGTCTGGTCAAATCCACAACAGTTGCGACACCTACATTTACTATCCACCCCCCCCCCTCCCCCCCATTCCCTCAATAAACACAGGGAATTAGAATGCTAATGTGATTTTCACTGCATAAAATAAACATTATAACTCTTATAGACTGCATGGGAGAAAATACTTGTATGTGATACATTTAAATTATTTTTCTCCTAAACATGTAAATCTGTTTTAACTCACACTAAAAACATCGTGAAATTTAATCACTGGCACAATTCAATTTCACATTTGCCAAGGGTAGTGCTAGTGGTGAAGGGGGCCTCAAGAACTCTTTATGCAAAAACACAAGTGAGCTTTATCATTTTATATAAAAGCAGCGTTGTTCGTTTAAAGTATTTTCATCACAGCAGGAAGACGCACGCAAAAAAAAAAGCAGGAAATTCACACAAATAATCACATTATTTTAACACAAACTTAATATATCAGTTGATTCTTTAATTGCTATTGCTGCTGGCTGATGGTTCATGGAGCAGATGGAGAAAAAAATTTGCATGCAAGATTAGTCACTTGGGTAAAATGATTACACACATATGGGTGTAATGAATCAAAGAAGGACATTTTCAGGAAAAAGACATGGCTGACGTCTTGCAAACCAAGGGAAAGCCTCTGTGTGCATGACCCCTGCAATCTGAGATCAATTCTTTCATTTGCATAGATGATGGTTTCAAAGAAGGGAAAATGCCAGTCTTTTAATACTGAGTTGTGTTATATAGTGAGACCAGCTCAAGTTCTTCTTAAAGTGTAAGTAAAGTTATTGACCAAACTATACATATATATTATATTTAAAATGTAGAAACATAAACTTAAACTTTGAAAATTAAAAACGATTTTGTGTTTTTGAGTTATCACCTCTTAATCCAGCAGCCTTTCTCCTCAGCATTTGTATGCACTTGCTTTTCCTGTATAGTTTCCACAAGTCACCACCCCCTAATGAGGTCACACAATGACTCATTCGGTTTAGTGCATGTTTAGTAATCTGATACTTTTCTTCCCTTTCACTGCACAAGCCCTGCAGCATTGAATATTGACCAGACTGTGTCGGTTTTTAAGACAGAGAATGTGAGAGGGGTGGGGGCGTGGCCTCATACTCTACAGGAAGGAGGAATATTTTACAGAGGGATAACAAGTGCTGCAGAGTGAAAGGTGAGTGAGGATTTCATTAATCGTTTTTTCACTTTACAATACTTTAATGGGGCAAACTTTATAAATAGGGTTTACTTACACTTAAGAAGAAATATGCAATGCATTTAAATCAGGCCTACGGATATGTATGGCTCTGTGATTTAAAGGCACATTACTCCTAAAACATTATAATGAATCAAATACATGTATACATAATACTCATTTATAAATTCAATAGAATACAATTTTTAAACTGTTGCATGTTTTCTAGAACAGTGCTTTTCAAACTTTTTGGTTCGAGGGACCGGCAACAAATTTAACAGGAATGTTGAGGACCGCCAT
>WMED01029597.1:0-10239 GCA_019650415.1 Pipa parva
AATTTCCATTTAAAATGGAGTTGGTTCTTTCAAAATGCCAAACCACTATGTGGTAAAGGTTAACATATGAGGGACCAGTATATGCTGACTCCTCCAAAACTGAACTTTAGATTGTTGTGCCTTAAGGGGTTTAACCAATGGAACAACCAAAAAAGCAAAAAATGGGAAACAAACAGGTACTATTGATTGCATATATAGATGAAAAAATGCTGCACATGGGGTTGTAGTGGTGTTTTTATGCTTTTTGCTGTCAAATCATTTTATAAGGATAAAGCACTATAGTGTACTTGTTTGCGCTTCCTCCTCAGAATTTTTGTTCACTTACCTATATGTTAACAACATTTCAATAAAAAATAATATTGAAATAAAAAAAGATATATTCAAGATAACTTGATATCAGGGTTAAGTCGGAAATTGGTTAGAGGAGTAGGAGGAAGCAGTCAGGAAATATGACCACAGTAGAGTTGGCATAAATAGACCCTAGGGTGTGGGATCTAAGGTACATCTTATTCACCTAGAGCCTTCGCAAGGAGGTTAGGACTTAGCTGCGGTGCTATACCCAGGTCGCAGCTCCTAGAACTGCTGTCCACAGATTGTCAGTAACTAAACTGGAGAGGAACAGAATGGTTGTAAAACAGGCACAGGTTAAGGCAGACGGCAGACAGGAATGGTCGATGAACAAAGTGGGAGGTCAGGGCGGGCAGAGATCAATCATTACATAGAACAGACAGAGGTCAAAACATGGAAAATCAGAAACAAAATAACACCCAGGATCCGTAAACGGCATCTTATAATTGGGCATTGATATTGAGGACAGGGGAGTCCAAATAGAAGAATTGGTGGTAAATGCAACCGTGTCAGAATATTGCGACCACATCAGGATATTATGATCTCGATGGAATGCCACAACCACAAGGGTATGTCATTTGACAGATACTTGAATCAGGAAATGTGGAAATTCTACCTCCCTAGAGACTGTGACTCACTGATGCAGGAACATTGGAACTGTGACTTGCTGGAGCAGGAACATTGGAACGGTGATATGCTAGAGCAGAAACAGCAGAACTATAACTCACTGGAACAGGAACTATAGAACTGTGAGTCCCTGGAGCAGGAACAGCAGAACTATAACTCACTGGAGCAGGAACAGCAGAACTGTGAGTCTCTGGTGCAGGAAAGCAGAAGAAAAAGTGGGACACTGTGAACAATAAAGAGGCTAAAGCTACTCCGAAACTAACAGAAAGCCAGTGCAACAGAATGCGGGTATTATCAAAGCCTTCAGAAACCCAGGAACAGGAGCCACAGCAGAGTGGCTTATCACATCTCCTTTATGGGAAAGCGATTTCACAAATTTAAAGTAATACATTTATGGTCTCAAACTAAACTTCACAAGAATACAAAGTAAAATGTAAGTAAAGTTAAAAAATGACATCAAGTCCAATAAGTTTAACCTTCCACTATGAAATAATAATGTGATAACGTTATATATAGAACATTACTGCAGTGCTAAGACAAGGTTCAATAACATCCAAGAAGATGCCAAAATCCATCCCTCATCAACAGTTTATCCCCCACAGTGCCCCATACAGTGCAGCAGTCACCCCCATCATGCCCCATATAGTGGAGCATTCCTCCCAATAGTGCCTATATAACTGCAGCAGAGCTCAATGCCAGCCATTAGAGAACTGCAGCAGTCTAACGTTTCCCTACCAACACTCCCTCAGCAGGTGGCTCTATTATGTGTAATCCACTTCAAGACAGGATCATTCTGTTCCTTAGTGGCTGACAGATAAGGGAGCTGCATAAAGATTTAATGGTTTTAGGGAGAGATGGCAGGTAGGCCAAGGGTTTCCTGGGGGCTCTGGAAATCTTCTTTCCCTCTGGTCCTCAGCATTCCTGTCAAACTCTGTAAATGGGGGAGGCTGACATTATTTGCCATAAAAACTGCTCACTTTGTTGCCAAAATGTTCTGTTTGGAAAATCTAAAACTCAGGATTATTAGTAGACTGTTGACAACATAACCTTCTTGACTATTCTAAGCACATTTAGCATGAAAAGGCTAAAGGTTACATTCCACTAAGAATAATTCAGATTTCACACAGGATCATATGGTGCTGAGGGAAAAACAATATTGAAAGTTAAGTCAGCTTTGTCGGCTGAAAGCACAGGCAACCTGAAGGGGGTGGCACACAAAGTGTAATCCTACACAGAAAGCAAATTTACAGTAAAAAAAAAAACAAAACAAAGCAACAAAAGTCAGAAATGCAATTAAACTATGTAACATTTCTGCAATGACAGTATAGTATGGGAGTAACTGTGATGCAAAACCAAATGGTAACTCTTTTTCTGTAATTCTTTCAAGTCAAAAAATACCAAAATGCACAATATTTTAAAGGGTAAAGTCATATCGATCAAAGAAGCTGTGCATTTTCCCAGAAATTACAAATATCATTCCCTTTATATTTGAATGAAAATTGCTGACAAGACATTACATAACCGGGTTATCACTGAGAAGCGTGCCTCTCTGTTCGTTTGTTTGGAGGACAATAAAGCTGTTTAAAATACCAAAACAGATTTTCATCAAAATCTATAGAGAACTTTGGATATTCCTTCTAATATTTTTTATGGCAAAACAAATGGTATACATGCATCTTCACAGACATGGAATGCTAATAGTAAAGTCACACAGCATCAGATACTCATGCTTTCTCCCTGTGATTCTTTCTGATGCAAGAAAATATGGCAAACCTGTATTTTCTTCCCCCTTGAATGGTAATCCCAGGGGATATATCACATGGTACCATGAATGTTTATGGCAAATGTAGACATTTTTGAGTTGGTGATCCCTCTACACATCTGTAGTAACTCGTATTAAAACTGGGAAAATCAGGGTGTATCTAACAGCAGTACCAGTAATGGATTGTTGTGTGTGCTTTTACTGGATCTAGTTTCAGTACCATTAATGAAAGGTAAAACCAGTAAAATAATGAAAGGAGAAGTGGAGAAACCCGGCAGCAGTTGCAGTTTGCTTATTATAAAAATGCATACAATACTCATGTGTCAGTAACAAGAGTGAAATCCTTTCAGATAACAGCGACTGATTGTATGAAAGTAGCACAAGCCTGTATGTTAGGTATAGAATAACGCTAGCTGCAAGATTGTATTCAGTTTATAGCATCTACACGGCTATTGCTCTTCTCTGCTTGTTCTCGTTTCAAGGTTCTCTAAAGAGACTCTAAGCTGGATGAATGGGGGAGTGGGAGGGATGAAGTATTAGCAAGATCACAAGCATGAGCTGCTGGAAAGAGTTGAGAGAGGATGGCAGAATCTGACCACACTGCCTGTGCTTCTGCAGCTAGAACTCCACACAGGATTCCACAGAGAGGAGAGCACAGGGAAACTCTCTATCTTCTAGAATTGGGCTTTGCAGTGGGTATGAGAGACTAGAAAAAGACAAAATCCCATCAAAATGAGGAAACACCAGAGACACTCATCATATACATTCTGGAATTCTCATAACAGAGTGAAGAAAGATGTCCATGTCCCCCACCAACAAGTGCCTACAACTACAGAGAGACGTGTCTTCTTTATTTACGTTATTCTATGAAACAGGAATATACTTGCAAAGAATCATGTTTAAAGCTGGGAGACAACTTATTCCTAGAGCTGCCACAAAGAACCTGGATGATCTGGACTCAGTGCAAAGCATATTGTTCCACAGGTAAGTTACTTAAGGACAGGGTTAATGGTGGCTATTGCTCCCACATGGCAACGACTTACTTCCTTTACGTATTCACTTTACATAGCATATGGACTGGTATCTGCAGCCTGCTAATTAAGCAAAATTAATAAGTAACCAAAATGAACAGTTGGTAAAGTACTCCTGACTCCATGGGCTGGACAACACCATACAGAATTCCTGTAATAAGTGGGTACTGGTAGACATCATTCAGTCACATGGCAATATCTTGTTAGCAATTTTGATTGGATTTGCTGGCACTGCTGAGTTGTACTAAACTGTCAGCAAATTAGCAAAAATGTGTTCTAAAACTGCGTGTTAACCTAAACCCGGTAGCTGTTTTTTAAAAAAAACACAACTTTTCAACTTTGCCTTTTCCTGATGTTGCTGAGAATTACATTTCACCAACAGTCGTGTAGACTCCTCCCACAATAATTATTTAATTATTATTATTGATTTATATAGTGTGAACATTATACATGGCACTTATTAATGTACTCTGCTGTGTATTTAAGCACCACCAAAACAGGTTGTTTTCTTTAGCAAAAAATTAACAGAATAATATATTACCAGCACTCCCAATATAAGCATTTACATTCCACTAGTGGTGTGGCCCATTAACCCATCTGATTCTTCATGGTAAGCATATGACTTCTAGTCATTTTTCACTCTAAAAGCAGAAAATAGAGTTGTGCTGCAAGAGATTTTGCTTAATCAGAGATCATATACTAGTATCTGGAATATATATATATAAAAAATAGAGAGCTGTAAGACACACCACCACAATACTGATATTAACCAGCCGGGTGCAACTTCAAAGGCTGTATCATGCACAGAGGATATAACAGTTCTTGTGCATTCTTGGGAGTTAATAGAATTCAGTGAATAATTTTTTAATGTCATTTTTCGGTTCTGTTAATTCCCAGGATTTAATGATTCTAGTTTTTTAATTTGATTGCCCTTAATGTTATTTCATGTACTGTATATATAGAGTGGATTAGAATTCACTCTATTTTCAATAACCTCCTTAATCTTTTACTTAGTGATTGTGCTTCTTTGAATGCAATGTTTTGAAGATTACAATTCATTGTTTATATTAAATGAATCTTTTATTGTAGCTTTGAGTTTGATTTACTATCCCATTCAGGATCTATTCACCTGTTGAAAGGTACAGGCAGGCACAATACAGGCATTATATCTAAATTTGCAAAATTTCTTTAAATTATTTGTTATTCAACAGAATATCATTATTTATAAAAGTAAACACACTGGACACTTTCTAAATTCTCATACCCTTTCATTTGCTCACAGATATGGTAAAATGGCAGTAAATATATTTCTTCATATGTCTAAATGCTTTTGGAAAGAGATCTGTCATTTTGATGAAAATATCTGATCAAACACTCCTGGGCACTTTGCCTTGATTCAGACTGAAACGGATTTGTATGAGATAATAAAGTTGTTGTGTTGGCCATCTCATCTACAAAGCATCTGGCATAGGAAAAATAAGAGCTACATATAAAGTAAGAGGATATCATAAAACATTAATATTCTCTTGTAGTAGGTCATGGGTATCCCCACAAGCATCAGTCATTTCCCTGCCGTGTAGTTTAGCCCTTTATATTAGTTTAGAGTGAGATTACCTGTGATTAGCTCAATCCTGGATTCCATTCATTGTTCCTTGGGGGGTAAAATTTGGGCCTTATTGATTAAATGATGAATTTACCTGTCAAATTCACACTGCAATTCGAGTCACATCACCAAAATAGTCTGGATTCATATCTCATTATTGATGAAGCTGCATCTAGTCTTGTCAGACAAGCAGACATCAGCAATTGCTGTTGGATGCATTGTATGGCGAAGTCAGTCAAATAAAAGTATAATACGGAATCTTGCCAACAGACCCCAGTTAGCCAGTCTGAAGTGGCGAAGTCAAACAGATTTATTTCTCCTAGTTACATTCGCTATTTTGACACACAACTCCACTTAGCCAATAGTATAAGTACCTGTGCACACAAACGCAAAGTGATGCGAAGTGCTCCGTAAGATTGCAACTATTGTAGTTTCCTGAATTAGATGCATTATTCGCCACATCACAGAGTTTTCTCAATAATAGAACATGGGAAAGTGGCAAATAGATGTGAATTCAGAGCTATTTGGCCTTTAATTGATGACACCCTTAGTTTTGGGCAATTATCCAGTTATCTTCAGATTTAGGGGGCAATTCACCATACTGTGAAGTGACCTCCGGATCCTTTGCATCACTTCGCACACACTGTTATGTGCTTGCTGATGTCCTGCACGCGGACATCAGCGAACGTTTTAAAGGGATTCCAATCTCGGCGAGACCACTCGAGTCGCCTCTACAAGACAGGAATCCCTTTAAAGAGTTCGCTGATGTCCGCGTGCAGGAAATCAGAGAGCGCATAACAGTGTGTGCGAAGTGATGCGAAGGATCTGGAGGTCACTTGGCACTATGGTGAATTCCTCCTTTAGTGTCAGACTAACAATAAAAGATTAGAGGTCTGGACCCTAGTGGCTGGATACTTACTAAATGGAGTTAGGTCTGATTGAGTTCTGCTTGGCAAGGATTCCGTTGGGACAGGAGAACTCAGGGGTACTTCACTATCCCCGAAGCAAGATGTGCAGAACTTAATAAGCTTCTTCACCTGATTCCCACCCAATTAACCTTACCAACGGAACACTGCAAATTCAGGATTAACAAGACCAAGCAATTACCCCTATAACAGAACTTAACAAACTCCTCTTTAACATGACTTAGCAAACTCCCCTTTAACATGACTTAGCAAATTCCCCCTTTAACATCAAGCACAACAAAAAAAGGGAATAACAACCAGTTGAGACTCACCCACAGTGAAACCTTGTATGACGAAGCAGGACGCTGAAGGGGAGATTCACACAGCTAGTGGGAAGCACCAAACAAACAAACTCAATTCTAACCCACTGAGCAGAGGGGAAGGCGCAGGACAGAACGCCAGGAAGTTTAACTAAACGAACTAACTGATACTCAGACTAGAAATTAACCTAACTAGAATACAAAGGTTTAAACAAACACTAACTATTAACAAACTAACCAGAAGAACCTTGTTAGTACCTAACCAAATACTGTGGCAAAGGTTTGGGGGAGTGGACCAGTTAAAAACCCTGTGGGGCCATCTGATTGGTCAGAGGAAACATCTAACTTAACCCCTTTCAATGCCAGAATCCTAACACTTAGTCCCTGCCAGGTGTATTTAGAGTAAAAAATACATCCTGTTATGGGGAGGGGTAAATGCACCAGATAAGTCTCAGACCAGTGGTAAGCTCTGCCCAAGGAGAAGTAAGAGGTAGACCTCAGGGGCAGTTTAGGACTCGTTCACAAAGCAAACTCCCAGCGGACCAAGGCCTCAGTGGACTCTTCTGGAGTTTCAAACTTCACCATCCTGGTGAATTAAGTAAAGCAGGTAGGGATTTGAGACAAAACATAGGAAGAATACATAAAAAATCACACTGATAGAAGAAGGTAATGAAGAGACAAGAAGAAAATCTTATAATAGTGAGCCCTTGTTCCTTTGTACAGTGGTTAGCCACAGCACTCCTGTCCCTCACTTTCAAAGAGTGGCAAGTACAGATCCAACAATTAGGAGGATACTAAGGGGGTAATTCTGGAACAATCAAAGTACTCTTGTGAAGCTTCTCATCACTTCACCGAGACGGGTATGCGCTCACTGGTCTCCTGCATTCGGAGATCAGCAAACGCTTTAAAGGTACTTCGGCTCACCTTGTGACCACTCGAGTCGCCTCGCTGAGCCGAAGTACCTTTAAAGCGTTCACTGATCTCCGAGTGCCGGAGACCAGTGAGTGCGTACCCATTTCGGCAAAGTGATGAGAAGCTTTGCAAGGGTACTTCTATCATTCCTGAATTACCCCCTAAGTTGTTAATATAGGTCCTTCTGCTTAGTGTCCTGTGGGTGTTGAAGATAAACTATGGAAACTCCAGCGATTATCTCCATTAGTGAAAACCTACACAAAGTTCTGTTCTATTTAATAAACATTACATAAAGTATGTTAAAAAGAACACAAGTGTGCCCATCTTGTGTGAGGGATAACCCACTTGAAGAGTACAGGGAAACAAAAATGGACAGCGATGTGGCGTGAAATTAATCGATATGTTCAAAAAGGTCTAAGTAAATAAGCCCCATTTGTCTGTATATTCACTTTAAACATGTTTTTGCTCAGAATATGTTGCCCTGGAGGGGGCAGGTAGATTTTTAGCAAAACATAAACTGCTAATTCAGTCAACAACATAGCTTTACAGGCAATTGCATCACTTAAGGTACTAAATGATTTATGATGCCACAGAATTGGAATTATCTGTGTGCTTCTGCATCAGTGAATAATCCATGAAAGCTTGAAAATAGCCTTTATCTTTTACTTTTCAATACAAATGAATTACAGTTCAAGCAAACAAAAAGATAATGTCAAAGCATGAATGACAAATTTGCATCCCACCAGCACTTGACTTCTATAACAAGCATTGTCTGGCTGTTATTAGCATACCTGAGAAATTGCCTATTCATCCCAGGGACAAAAGATCTGCTAAACAATTGAGACTGTCTTGTTTCCTGTATAAATAGTTTCTATCATATAAATGCATACCTACCACTTCATAAAGGCTCACATTCTGATTCCTATTTAGTCCTAGCATACATGGTCGCCAACCATCAGTAAATGTACCGACACTTAGGGGGTTATTGACTAAAATGAGAATTTGACTGTCAAATTCTCAAACAGCAGATTCCCACAACAAATCGGCAACAATTTAAAGTGCGGCCGGGACAATATTCCCATAGTAAAGTCACGACTGTGACAGTATTTTCATAATGAGCAGTAGCAGTCTATTGTGACCGTCTTCAGCTGGCGAAATCACACCTTTACGCAACAATTCACATTTTAGTCAATAACCTTCTTAGTGTCTGTAAGAAAAAAGTCTAGGTCTGTAAATAATATGACCCTCTCCTGGACTTGTTTATTCGTTTCACCCTGTGTTGCTGTTAATTTTTATTTCCCTGTAATTTTGAATCTGCTGATTTATATAGGATAGATAAAATTTGTTCCCTTGGAAGGCCAGCCTGACCTCTTCTGTTGTGCAGGGTGGCCTCCTGGAGGGCCACTATGTGCCAGCCTGTCCCTGGATGACAGTAAAAATATTGAGTTAAAAATGTCAGTCAAGTAGTGGCACTCTTGCAACCAACACCTCTCTCAAATGTAGGACTCCATCAAGATGATACCAATGAAAGACACAACAAGCAGGCAAAGTTTATACATTTGTTAACCACAAATCACAATCTTAAGCCTAACTTAGCTTACTTTTGCATGTCATTTGTTTGAATTTCTTTAAAATTTCAGTTCCTGCATATGAACTCTTTTGGGAATCTTGGTCCATTTCCACATGCAGCATATAAGCAAATGCAATTGTTCTGTTCATTGTCACCTAAGGGGTGCTGAAGTGGTAGTACCAGGCTAGCAGTCATCTTCAGGAAGCAGACTTCCCTTAAAATGGAGACATGGAGGTCCTAATGATTAAACACCAATCCACAATCCACCCACTAACCATCAATATATTGTTACAATATTATTTTAACTTTTATGAATTTCCCCCACTATCCGATATGCTTTGCATCTAGGTAGATATATTTCAAAGGCACATTGTCCTGCTTTTGGCTATGTCTAAAGGAAACGCTGCACTGTTTATGGGTATCATAATTATTAAGGGCACTGCTCACAAGACCTGGATATTCCTGATCATTCAGTCAGTGCTACTGCAGTATTTTTAAGAGGAAAGCTAGGACAGGAGGCAGTGGAGGGGAAGCCCATCATGACTAGGTTACAGAGCTTTAATTTGGGAGTTCTAATATACATTACTTCTTCGTGCTGCTTAGTTTATCAGTCTTCTTTTCTTCTGCTTCCAGTACTGCAATCCCTTCCTTTTAACCATCATTGACATGAGCAAGGACTGAAGCAGTATTAGCTCATAATAATGATTCTATGAGTCCTCACACTGGCAATGTAGAAGAGAAAGCAGGAAGTGAAGGGAATCTCAGCAGCAGAAGCAGAAGAAAAAGACTGATGATCCAAGCAAAGAAGTCAGTGCTGAAAGCATCAGTATGTACAGTATATTAGCACATTACCTGCAGAATCACTCCTAGTCTAAATGGGACTGTCCCACAAGATCTAGGACAGTTGGGGGGAATGACTTTGTGGATATCCACAAAACATGATCTGACCTAGGAGAATATATGATCAGTTTTCAATTTTTTAAGTGATCCTCATAGTTAAGAACTATAGTTCTAGTTATAGTTTAAGAACATTACAAGTTATGGGTAATAGATAACTGGAGGTGGGATCTTGATCCAGGGAATTATCCAAACAAATTCCAAAAAGATGAGTGGTAACTTCACAGAGTCTCCAATTTCAGCTCACACCAATGTATAGCGATC